>JALGBA010001899.1:0-189227 GCA_023970755.1 Azemiops feae | reverse complement strand
TTAACTTATGAGTTAACTTATGATGAGTTAATTAATGAAAATGATGAGCTACTCTTTTTTACTCTTCCTTATCATAATTAAACAACAGGCCAAAAAATCTGTTCTCAACCTGGGCTGTCAATTCTTCCAGATAACCATAGAGTTGTAGATGACATTTTGGAAAATTTCTAAAAAGTATTGCATTTTAGTGGGCTAATCTGCTGGACCAGCATGATAATTTGCATCTGATCATGGGGCCAGTGGAGTAAAATCAAGTGGTTAGGGGTGTAATGGCTCAGTGGTTAAAGATACTGAGCTTTGTTATCTGGAAAGCTGATAGCCTGGGTGCAAGAACTGAGCACCGTGCAATGGGTTAAGCTCCCGTTACTTGCCTTAGCTCCTGCAAATCTAGCAGTTCAGCAGCATGCAAATGCAAGTAGATAAAAGATACCACTTTGGTGGGAAGGTAGCAGCATTTCATGCACCTTGACATATACAGTCATGCTGACCATATGGCCCCAGAAATATCTTCAGAAAATGCTGGCTCCCTCAGCCAAAAAACAGAGATGAGCACCACCACCTAGAATCGGACCTGAATGAGCCAGGGAAAACTTTACTTTTAAATTCATTTGAAATTCAGAGCTATTGTTCTCATTTTATTCTCTTGGAAAAACAGATTTTGAAGAATAAGAATAGTGCTCTAAATTCTACAATCAATTTATTGTGCAAATGTTTTTTCTGTCACTATAACAAACTGTCACAGACTGAGTATGTAAGATGATCAGCCACTAATAAATTAAATTTGATTTGGTGAAACATTCTATAACCTCAAAAAGAGAGGGAAGACTCTCCCTAAATTTATTATATTCAATTTTATTAAGTAGTTCTTTATACAGAAATCAGAGAGAGAGAGAGAGAGAACGAGAGAACAAAAGAGGTTTCTCCGCACCTCCTATCTGAACTCTCATCTCCTCTGAACTCTCTTCTCTTGATTCTCCTCTCCAGACACGCAGGATCTCTGGAACATTAGAAAATTGCATGAGAACACTTTTTGATTTTTGAATATCTCAGAGGCTGCATGAGAGCAAGGCCCAAGAGTCTGGGGGCCTGGTGTGACACCTGTGACACACATCATAGGTTCACCATCATTGGGTTAGGCCTAGGATGCCCCTATGATATAGGTGCTATAGAAATCTTAGGCCATGTTCTTCTATATTGCCAATTCTACAGGGATATTCACCATCAGTTGATTTCCCCTCTTTTAGTTAAATTTCTGTGACACTTTGATAGCTTCGTAAACCCACAACAGAAAGAGCTGGTGTCAGGGTTCCGGTTGAAAAGCCCAACAAAGTAAATTCACCAGAGACATTGCGATCTCTAATGTAAGACTTTATTAAGCATAGCATACCGGCACAATAGAAAGAAATCTGGCAATATGGCAGGAAAAGGATAATTAAAAGAGTAACACCTTCACTCCCCTCTCTGACAGTTCAGGTCACATTGTCCAATTAGTCTTCAAATGGTTGTTATGAGAAGAAAGACTTTGTTCGCCAAAACATCTCTTCAGTGACCTCGACTCTCACACTGATAGAACCACCTGTGCATTCCAAACCTTTTCTCTCCCCCCCACCCCCCATAGCAGTAGGCAAGCTAGAAGCAGCATGGCAGAGGTCTTCATAGCTTGACAGGCCAGTGCCCTACAGAGGAAGGGGGAAATCTGGAAAACAAAATGCGTACATATTATTACTTGCTAACTTTCTCTTGCCCTGGCCCCAGCTTTTGGGGGTATTTTGTATGGAACTGCTTTATCAAATGGTCTGCTTTTACATTATGAGCTTTTACCCCTCTAACTTCTGACATCAGATAGCCTTTCCATTGGATTAGGTACTGTAACTTCCCTTTGTGAATTCTGGAGTCAAGGATCTGCTTGACTTCATAATGCATCTCTCCCACTACCATTATGGTGCGGGGGCTGCTTTCCCCACTTGCCTCATAGTGAACCCTTGGGATGGCTTCAGTAGGCTGCAGTGGAATACTGGATGTACTTTTCCCAGTATTCTAGGCAGGGCTTTTTTTGTCATAGAACGCCCAGAACGGAGTTCCGGCACCTTTTTTGGATGGAACCTTGTAGGGTAGGCAAGGCGGGTTGTATGACATGTGTGAGTTCCGGCACCTTTTCTTTTTAGAAAAAAAGCACTGATTCTAGGTAGCCTGAGCTCTACTGTCACAGGGTTTATAACTTTCACAATAGAGAAAAGGCCTATGAACGTTGGACCTAGCTTCTTGCTAGGTGGATAGATACACTTTATCTGGTACATGGAATGTCCCCTGGGGAGCTCGTTTCTTGTCTGCCTGTTTTTTCTGACACTCATCTGCTTTAGTTAATGCTTTTTTTGCATCACTCCAAACACGTTGGAACAAATCTATCCATTCAGTTAAGATAGAATAGAATAGAATAGAATAGAATAGAATAGAATAGAATAGAATAGAATAGAATAGAATAGAATAGAATAGAATAGAATAGAATAGAATAGAATAGAATAGAGTTGGAAGGGACCCTGGGGGTCTTCTAGTCCAGCCTCCTGCTCAAGCAGGAGAACCTATACCATCTCAGACAAATGACTGTCTAGTCTCTTCCTAAAAATCTTCAGTGATGGAGTGCCCACGATTTCTGGAGGCAAGTTGTTCCACTGGTTAATTGTCCTCACTGTCAGGAAGTTTCTCCTTAATTCCAGGTTGCTTCTCTCTTTGATCAGTTTCCAACCATTGTTTCTCATCCTTCCCTCTGGTGCTTTGGTGAATAACATGATCCCCTCTTCTTTGTGGCAGCCCTTCAAATACCGGAATACTGCTATCATGTTTCCCCTATTTTTTCTTTTCTTTAGACTAGCCAAACGCAGGTCCTGCAGCCGTTCTTCGTACGTTTTAGTCTCCAGGCATTTGATCATCTTAGTTGCTCTTCTCTGAATTGTTTCCAAACTCTCAACATCTTTTTTGTGATATGGTGACCAATGCCTCTGTTTATACAACCCAGGATTGTATTAGCTTTTTTGGTTGCTGCTGCACACTGCTGGTTCATAGTCAAGTGACCGTCCACTAGGACTCCAAGGTCCCTCTCACAGTTACTATTTTTGAGCAAGGTTTCGCACAAGCTGTACTTGTAGCTTTGATTTTTCCTGCCTAAATGTAAAACTTTGCTTTTCTCCACATTGAAACTCATTTTGTTGGATAGGGCCCATTGTTCAAGTTTGTCAAAATCTTTTTGGATCCTGAGCTTGTCTTCTGGGGTTTGGTGTCAGTTTGGTGTCATCTGCAAATTTGATGAGTTCCCCTTCAATTCCCTCATCTAAGTCATTTATGAAAATATTGAAGAGTACTGGGCCTAAGACGGAACCTTGTGGTACCCCACTGCTTACTTCTCTCCATGTGGATATGGTGCCATTGAGGACTACTCATTGAGTATGGTTTGTCAGCCAGCTACAGATCCATCTGGTGGTGATGTTGTCTATTCCACCTTTTTCTAGCGTACCAAGGAGTAAGTTGTGGTCTACTTTATCAAATGCCTTACTGAAATCTAAGTATACTGCATCCACAGCATTTCGCTGGTCTACTAGTTTAGTCACTTTATCGAAGAATGAAATAAGATTGGTTTGGCATGATCTGTTTTTAACAAACCCATGCTGGCTACTAGTTATAAATTTGTTTGCTTCTAGTTGTTCGCAGATCTGTTTTTTGATTATCTTTTCTAGGATCTTCCCAGGTATTGATGTTAAACTGATTGGTCTGTAGTTTCCATTTTTTTCCTCTTTCTTGAAGATGGGAACCACATCAGCCCTTTTCCAATCCTCAGGTACTTCCCTGGTGCTCGAGGAGGGGGGCTTCTACGGGCATTCTGGCATTGGCACAAACTCCACCCCATGGCTAGCTTAAATGGGATGAAACCAGTGCTGCTGTGTACTGCGTTGTTATATGCCATTTCCGCAAATGGCAAATGTCCTGCCCAGTTTGTTTGATGGTAGTTGACACAGCAATGCAGGTACTGTTCCACCATTGCATTAGCTCATTCTGCAGCCCCTTTCATACTTGGATGAAAAGCTGAACTAAGCTCCTGGGAAGATCCAATCATCTGCACAAACTCTCCAGAATTTAGCAGTGAATTGGACTCCACGATCTGAGATGATGCACTTAGGCGCTCCGTGCAGCCGGTAGATATGCTGCAGGAACAATTTTGGTAGCTTCTGGGCTGAGAGGAGCCCAGCACATGCAGTAAAGTGAGCTTGTTTGGAGAACAGATCTACTACAGTCCAAATCACAGTGCCCCCCCCCACACTCTCAGGTAGTTCCATGATAATCCTCCCAGGGTCTAGCCGCGCCAGCGACCTGCTGGAACAGCCCTGGGCTCCATTAGATGGGAAGCTGCCCTGCCCCCCATCAAGGTGCTATCAACTTACTCAAACTTCACAGGCTTCTTAAGCTTCCTCACAAGCAGGCCTAGATTCTGCACTATGGCTTGGCTAATCAGGCAGCGGGAGCAGCCCGGGTCTATGAGAGCTTTCACCACTCTCCTTGCCCCTGAGCAGAGTGCTGCAATGTTCACTTTAACTTCAAGGTGGTTGACGGGTCCACTCACCATTTGGTGATCTTCTCCCTCTCTGTCACTGTCATAGAGGATCATTGGCAGTTTCTCCTCAGTCGGAGTTCCCTCCCTTTCACTCTCTGGAGACCTCGATGACCTGGGCCACTGCCTGCGACTTCTCCTTCCCTTTTTTTGGTGGCTTCTTTGGCTTCGGGGGAGAAGGGGCAGCAGAAGACACCCTGGGTGTAAGCTCTCGGCACATCGCTGCCTGATGGCCCTCCTGGCTGCAGCAAAAACACATGATGGGGGCGCAACTGGGAGGTCCCGCAGGAGTTGGAGAGGCCATCGCTGGTTGCTTCCTCTCTAGCACATGCTTCTCCTGACTCCTCTTCAGCCACAGTTCAAACCTCCCATGGCCCTTGTACTCTACCAGGTCTAACTCCAAAGCAGTAACCAGCTGGTACAAATTGTTAAGCTGGTCCAGGATTCCTCGGGCCAGGCAGAAATGGAACAGGTCATGACTCATCCCTTTGCAGAAGTATTGAGTCAAGAGTTGCTCAGGCCAGTTTATCAGCCTCCCTGTGATCTTTCTGAACTTTCTGATGTACTCTGCTATGGATCTGCTCCCCTGCTTGACATTACACACCTCAGATTCCACCTGTTGGGTCTGTGTGGGATCATCAAACCAGGCTCTGAGCTTGCATAGAAACACATCCGGATCAGCCAATTCAAGGGTTCTCTCATCATGGAGAGTTGTCACTCACTCCACTGCTTCCCCTTCGAGGTTGGACATGACAACATCCACCTGCGCCTCGTCTCCTCCATGCTGGTAAGGTGCGTCCAAACTTGGCTGAGGAAGAATGCTGGCTTTTTGGGGTTCCTATCAAACATGGTCCTCAGCAGAGGGGGCAGAAGTGGTCTCGGTGCAGCCCAAGGTCCCAGTAGCTATCCCCCACCATAGGGATACATTCATGGCTGAGCATCATACATGGGAACTGGTGGCAGCTGCCAGCCCATTGCTCTAGGTTGAGGGGCAGGCATTGGCACTTGGTCCCAGATTGGGACCAGGCTGTGAGGACATCCCTGGCTGCAGGCTAGTCATCTTTCCAGCTGTGGTGGTTGCTGCTCCTGCTGAGGACTGGGGTGAGGGGACTGGCATTGGTGCTAAAAGTTGAGCAGAGTCCACTTGGGGGTTAGGATCCAGCTTCTGAATCAGCTCCCCCCCCTGAACTTCTGCCTCAGTTGCTCCACTGACTGGCTGTCATACATTGGGAAATAGCGCTCTCTCGGTGCTGCCCATTCTGAGGCTCTTCGCACGCACCATTCCTGTTTCCGGCCATACTCAAGCTGAGGATAGTACAGAGGAATCCAGCTTTGGCTGCTTTCCATTCTCCCTCTCACCACTTCCTCAACTCAGGTCAGTTGAACACTGCCATCCTGCCTGTCCAATCCAGGGTCAGTGGCTGCTCCTTCTGTTCCTCTCGTACCTTGGGGTGCGTCGAGGCTGGTGGAGTTCAGAAGCTGCTTTTGGCTCCTGCTGCCTGACCCTGAATACTGACCCTGGAATACTACTATCATGTCACCCCTAGTCCTTCTTTTCACTAGATTGGCCATACCCAATTCCTGCAACCATTCTTCATATGTTTTTGTCTCCAGACCCTTAGTCATCTTAGTTGTTTTTTGCAATTTTTCTAAAGCCTCAACATCTATTTTATAATGTGGTGACCATGTATGGTCTTACTAAGGATTTATAAAGCGGTACTAATACTTCACTTCATTTTGATTCTATGCCTTTGTTTATACAACCAAGATTGTATTAGCTTTTTTGGTTGTTGCTGCACACTGCTGGCTCATGTTTAAATGATCGTCCACTAGGACTCCAAGATCCCTCTCACAGTTAATATTTTTGAGCCATGTTGGTTTTTCCTGTCTAGGTGTAAAACCATGCTTTTCTCCATATTAAATTTCATGTTGTTGGATAGGGCCCATAGTTCAAGTCTGTTAAGATCTTTTTGCATCCTGAACTTGTCTTCTGGGTGTTGGCTATTCCTGTCAGCTTAGTGTCATCTGCAAATTTAATGAGTTCCCCTTCTATTCCTTCATTTAAGTCATTTATGAAGATATTGAAGAGTACTTTGTGGTATCCCACTGCTTCCTTCCATGTAGATGTAGTATCATTAAGGACTACTC
Source organism: Azemiops feae (assembly GCA_023970755.1). Lineage (NCBI taxonomy): Eukaryota > Metazoa > Chordata > Lepidosauria > Squamata > Viperidae > Azemiops > Azemiops feae. Next base: position 182,482 of record JALGBA010001899.1, on the reverse strand, counting down.
ATTGAGTAGTACGCTTTGTCAGCCAGTTACAAATCCACCTAGTGGTGATGCTGTCTATTCCACATTTTTCTAGGTTACCAAGAAGTAGGTTGTGGTCTACTTTGTTGAATGTCTTGCTGAAGTCTAAGTATACTATGTCCATTTCGCTGGTCTACTAATTTAGTCACTTTGACAAAGAATGAAATAAGATTGGTTTGGCATGATCTGTACTTAACAAACCTATGCTGGCTACTAGTTATACATTTATTTGTTTCTAGATGTTCACAGATTTGTTTTTTTTATTTTTTTTCCAGTATCTTCCCAGATATTGATGTTAGACTAATTGGTCTGTAGTTTCCTGTGTCTATGTAAGGATCTGCCTCAGACCCTCTTCCCAACAAAGCAGAACTCTTGGAATGGCTTCATTCCAAAAGGAACCTTTATTAGGAGAAGTTGACAGCAGGCATAGAAGGCAGGATCTGAGGGTTTCCCATGTGAGTCAACAGTTTAAAAGAGCAACTAGCAAACCCCACCCCAATAGTCCATCCGGTCAGTTCAAACGAGCCAATCTCCAGGTGTGAATCCACTGTGGGAACGGTGATGATAAGATGCTGTTCCCAAGGTTTTTAGGCTTTTAGGTCTTTGCGCCTTTCCTTCCACAGCAAGAGATAAGACAGATGGCTGGAGGCACATTCCTTTCTCACACCAGGCTGGCATCAAGGGAGATAGTTCAAAGAGCAAGCAGATAGAGAGAAGCGAAGAGGATACATTGTAGCAGCTATAGCAACATAAAGAGGATACATTGTAACACCTATGACTTCCCCCTCCCACAGGAGTATGGCAGAACCTGCAGGAAAAAGAATAAGGAATAAAGAAAGACCCCCTCCCCAATACTGGGTTCTGACAGTCTGGTTTTTTCCCCCTTTTTTGAAGATGGGAACCACATCAGCTCTTTTCCAATCCTGGTTTCTTCTTGGATTTCTTGTTTTTCTTTTTCAGTGGTATTGTGTTGGATTAGGCTTTTATGATCATATTTTTCAAAGTTTCCCACACTTCTTGAATTGTTTTTCTCTTTAGGATTTTTATCCATAGAATTTTTCTTAGGCTCTTTCACTTTGTTAAAATCAGCTCTTTTAAAGTTTGAGACACTAGTTGGATTGTATTCTATTGCTTGTGTTTGCATTATGTTGAATTCCAATATGACGTGGTCGCTCTCACCCAAGATTCCAGCAACTTTAATTCCCTCTATCACTTCTTAGCTTTTTCTCTATTTCCCTCCCCTACCATTTGGATGACCAAGTTGTCAGCTAAGGTGGTTAGGAATCTGTTTGATCTCCCACTTGCTGCGGAGTTTGTCCATGGGTTTGTGTATTCCTGTAGAGATGTAGTGATCTTTTATATATAATAGAAGTCCACCTCCTCTTTTGTTAGGTCTGTTTCTTTTGCATAGTTTGTATTCTTCCATCAGTACATTCCAGTTATGAGTTTCATCCCACCATATAGTAATGGCAACTACATTGTATCTGCCTTTATCTGCTTATGCTTCTAATTCATCCTGTTTCCCCCCAAACTTTGACTATTAATGTATAGGCATTTGAGTCCCTTATGGGTCTTGGGTATGTTTCTTATATCTCCTACATTGTAACTGGAATTTCCATCCTTTCCTTCATTATGTTTTTCTTTTTTATTTCTTCTTTCTGTTTACTCCCTCCCTTCTTATGTGATTGGTTATCTAGTGGTTTTTGCTTGGAATTAGGTTCTAAAGGTCATGAAGATTAGTCCCTCTCCTCCCTCAATTTTAGTTTAAAGTCCTTTTGATAAGATGAATCAGTTGTTTTCCAAATATATTCTTTCCAGTTCTTCTGAGGTGCAATCCATCCCTTTCCAGTAGCCCTTCATGTAGGTAATACAGATCGTTCATCATATGATTTAGCCTCTAGACTATCATCTTTGTTGCTCTTCTCTGCACTCTTTCTAGAATCTCAGCATCTTTTTTTTATCATGGTCATGAGAACTGGATGCAGTATTCCAACTGTGGCCTCACTAGTCATTTCTTGTGATCTAGGTGCTATCCCACTTTTAATGCAGCCTAGGACTGCATTGGTTTTTTTGGCAGCAGCAGCACATTGCTGACTCATACTTTAGTGATGGTCTACCAGGACACCTAGATCCCTCTCTCAGGTACTACTGTTAAATCAGATACTGTCTTCATAAAATTCATAACTTCATAAACTTCGCAAACTGCCATAAACTGTTTCAACTTCTTCCTTCAAGACAATGCTATAGAGCATTGCATGCCAAAACAACCAGACACAAAGACATCTACGCTATCACCATGCTAAACAACTAATTTCCACAACACTGATTTATGTTGATTGCTTATTTAGTATCCTATAACTATCATTGAGTGTTGTATCTTATGATTTATGATGATTGGATTTTATGATTATGATCATGATTTATCACTTGTTGCTTGTAAGTACACTGACAGCTTATGCACCAGAGACAAATTCCTTGTGTGTGTCCATTCACACTTGGCCAATAAAAAATTCTACTACCTATTCTATACCTATGCATATGGTTTTTCCTCACTAAGTTCAGGACTTACTTTTCTCACTTCTGGACTGCTTCTTGTTGGATAGGGCTGAATGTTCAAGTCTCTTAAGATCCTTCTGAATCTTGACTTTATCTTCAGTAGTGTTGGCAATTTCTCCCAAACTGATGTCATAGAATTCCCCTTCTATTCCCTCATCTAGATCATTCATGAAGATCATTATGAAGAGTACTGGGCCCAAGAAAGAACCTTGAAATACCCCACTGCATGTAGGATGTAGTTTCATTGAGGACTACCAGATGTACATGGGTTATGGTGTGTTAACAAAAGTAGAATGGAATTGATTAATAATGCATAATGCCTTTACATCATCATAAATAATAACCAATGCTCAGAGGTTACTCTCAAAAATTGATAGGAAGAGGATGCTTGGCAGGGGAAGTATGTTTAATGTTCAAGAAAGGAAAGATACATAAAGAGCTGAGAGGGAATTAATATGGATAAGTGTTTCTAAGAATGCATCGGCATGCAGCCTTTCAACAGTTGAGGTAGCATTTAAAAGAAAATTGGCAGCCAAAAACAACATATAATAAGGTCATATGAATAAGCGAGTTTTGAATTTTCAGGGGATTGAGTGTTTATTTGAAATATATTGAATTTGTTTTACATATATTAAACTAACATAGAACTTTATTCTCCATAATTTTCTTTTGTGATATGTGAGAAATCTTGAATTTATCCTTTATACTTACCAGCATGAACTCTGAGGAGTAGTTAGAAAAAGTAGAATGGTTATAACTAACTCAGAGAAAAACAGCAGTTAAATTTTTTTTACAGTAACTTGGTTGGCTTTGGCTTATTGAAAACCATTTTAATATTGACTACCACAATTAGAAAACAATTCTACCTTTAATATATCTAGAAGTGATATTTAACTGATATGGCTGATAATAGGTCATCACATATTCAAAATATTTCAAACAGGATATGCCAGAAATTAAAGCTGGGACTTCCTGCATGCAGATACAATTGACTTTATATTATGTTTCACATAATTTTGGCTATGCTCAGAAATGAATCATTTTTGAGATGATTGAGTCTTCATTTACATGCTTTTCATTTTGGGGAGAAACCCCCTGCAATCTGTATGGCAAGAGTTGGTTCATTCCAATGCATCTCTGACTTTCTGCCTATCCAAAATTTTCATTTGACTGAAGAAGTTACTTGGATCAGTAATGAATAATAAACTTTGGTCCAGTAACCATGATTTAACTTTTTTTTAAATATATTTTTGTAATATTTTATTATTGCTTTCAACATCTCTCAAATTCACTTCCACCCACACAGAGTAATCTGTGAGTGTGTTTACATACCTTTGTCATGCTGAAATTAAACCTCATTGAATCCTCCTGCCATAGTATCAGCATTCCTGGGTTTTCTAACTATGAAAGTAACCTGAATTCTGTTATTAATGATTTTTTTGAAAATATCTTCTATTGCATATTTATTCATAGAGAGCAGCAATTCAGGCACTATCTCTGCTAGAAGGTTGATAGCTTCATGCACTGGATCTAGGATGACTCACAGCAGCCAGGTCAACGTGGATGGATGGGCACAGCCATCTGAGCACAGCCAGGTGGGCTGAGAAAGGTGGGCATGGCCAGCGCAGTCTGAAGGAGTGGCACACTAGTTTGGCACAGATGACTTAGTGTGGATGATTCAGCACTGCCACATCGGAGCAGACCAGTGGGCATAGCCGGATAGGAGTGGCATGACTGTGTGAGTGTGGAACAAGTGACCCTAGGCAACTGGATGTTGAGACAGCTAGGCACCCCACCAGAAGAAACATCAGCTGGTAATGTGCCAGCAAATGGGACACAGGGAAGGGGACAACTTGTGGTGAGGGGAATCACTGCCATGGGACAATTCAGACTAAGCAGGGAGGGGAGAAGGCACTTCCCTTCCCAGCACAGGAAACTTTGTCTTGTTCTGGGCCCAAGGCATGGTGGACCTGTGGAGCTCATCATTCAGATTGGCTAACCCGGCAGGTGCCTTCTCACTTCCCAGGATGGAAAGTGGGGAAAAGGAGGAGGAAGTGCCCACCCCTTGCAGAGATGATTCGTTCTCCATTCTCCATTCTCTATCCTCATTTTTCTGATGACAAGTTTCCCTGCAAAGTTTGAAAGGAAAGGGCAGGGAGGAAATAAAGGAGGAGGGGGGGAAGGGGCAAAGGAGGTGCCCCCCCCACTTGCGGAAGTGCTCCATTCTTTATTCTCCACTCTCATTTTCCAATGAGAAGTTTCCTTGCAACGTTTGCAAGGAAAGAAAAGGGGATGGAGAAAATGGAAGAGGAAGAGATGGGGGAGGAAGAGGTGCCTCCCCGCTTGCAGAAGTGCTCCATTTTCCATTCTCCACTCTCATTTTCTGATGAGAGATTTCCATGCAAAGTTTGGGGGCTGGGTTCACAACATGGAGCATGTGGGGATGATAGTAATAGCAATAGCACTTAGACTTACAGTATATACTGCTTCATAGTGCTTTATACCCCTCTCTATATGGTGTACAGAGTCAGCATATTGCCCCCACAATCTTGGTCCTCATTTTACTGACCTTAGAAGGATGGAAAGTTGAGTCAACCTTGAGCCGGTGAGAATCAAACTGCTGGCAGTTGGCAGAATTAGCCTGCAATACTGCATTCTAACCACGATGCCACCATGGCTTTATGTGTGGTGGATGTGAATTCTACATTTATTTAGAGTTGTAAATCCTCACAATGTACAAGTCCTTTTGCAGCAATCTCACAGAATCAGATGAAGGGGCTCATCATTCCCCCTGTTTGATCAAATCCATAGAAATAGGGAAGGGAAGGGAGGAAACAGAGGAGGAGAGGAAGGGGAGAAGGAGAAGGTGCCTCCCCACTTGCAGAAATGCTCTGTTCTCCATTCTCCACTCCCATTTTTCTGATGAGAGGCTTCTCTGCAAAGTTTGGGGAATGGGGTCATAACATGGAGCATGTGAGAATGATGAGTGCTGGATGTGAATTATACATTTATTTAGAATTATAAATCATCACAAAGTACAAGCCCTTCCCCTAAAGCTAACTCTAGCCTAACCCAAAGTTTGCAAAGAAAGGAAAGGGGAGAGAGAAAACAGGAATAGGGGATGTGGGAGAAGGAAGAGACACCTCCCTCTGGACTTTGTGGTGTATTAGTGAAGGAAATACAAGCGTGTTGTATGTTTTATGACTGGAGGAACTGGAGGGAATACCTTGATTGTTATCTCTTATATCAGTAAGATTTTTTCTTTGTAGTGCATAGGGTTCTTGCACTTGCCCTCCATTGTTATAGGAAATATGGGCATAGATGTGGAATCTCATGGCCTGTGTGGGAAGAATCCAGAGAAAGAAATATTTTGGGAAATATTAAAAAGGCAGAATATATTTTCCCAAAAGAATAATGGAGAAGATCTTTTAAAAAGTCAGAAACCAGCCCCCAGAAATCAGCCCCAGCCCCTAGGCAGAGGCCAGCTTTTAGAAATGCAAATTCAATAATCCATTCAGGAAGGTTGGAGCCAGGAAGCTATTAGGAAGACAGACACCTAAAATCTACATACCCCCACCCAAATTCTAAGGACAGGAGACATAATAGGATTAACCCACCAATACCAAAAGGGCACACTCAGACTCAAGTCAAAGCACATGACACAGGAAATACAAAACCTCAAACAGGAAGAGGAAACAACCTCAAGAGCCCCAGTGTTGCAACCATTTCAATAGCTTAAGGTTTCTTTATGCCTTATTAAGTTTCCATTTCCTAAGTTAACTTAAGGTTTCTTTATGCCTTATTAAGTTTCCATTTCCTAAGTTAAGTTAAGGTTTCTTTATGCCTTAAAGTTTCCATTTCTTGAGTTAAGTTTCATTTCCTGGCAAAACCCACCCTTTACAACCTCCTGCTATGACGTAAGTGTACCAATAAAAGAGAAGCACGCAGATCCTTCTGGGCTCTCGTATGCTGACTCAACCTGAAGAAACATGTTGTCCGTGTGTTTCCTATCTACCAAACGCGAGGTCCGTTGGCCTAGGCTAACGTACGTCACTGGTCCGTCCAGCAGGCGCTGGACCCCGGGATCGAATTCCCACACCCCAGAAGTTATAAAAACCCACCACACCCTGCTACATGTGGTCAGTTTTTCCAGAGCCATTTTTCTGTCTGGCTCTCCTCTTCAATAAACTGCAACCTTCTTTCTAAAGCAGTCTCCATTTTGATTATTCCCAGTTTGGACTGGACCCTGATGAAGATTTTTCTTTCAACACCTGGTTTAGTTTGGCTGCAGCAATTAGTCCCTGTCTGTTTTTAGTTCTTTGTAGTGCCATCTCCCATTCTCTGTTTTTCTGTATGAAATTTTTAAAAGTGGTGAGCACATGGCACCAGCCCCACAAAAACCTCTCTAAGATCACCCAACATTGATAGGGCAAGGCACTAGAATAGTTTTTATTGGTATTTGGTGTAGTGATCCAGATAGCTTGATGACGATGGTTACATGTGAAATGCCCAGTACTGTTCTAAGCCAGAGAGCCCAACTGAGAATGTACCATTCAACCATTTGGAAATTCATCAGTGACATGATAGTAGCATTCCAGTATTTAAGGGGCTGCCACAAAGAAGAGGCAGCCAGCTTATTTTCCAAAGCACCAGAAAGCAAGACAAGAAACAATGGATGGAAACTAATCAAGGAGAGAAGCAACCTGGAATTAAGGAGAAACTTCCTAACAGTGAGAACAATTAACCAGTGGAACAGCTTACCTTCAGAAGTTGTCGTGGCTTCCTCACTGGAGATTTTAAGAAGAGACTGGACAGCCACTTGTTTCAAATTGTATAGGATCTCCTGCTTTAGCAGAGGGTTGGACTAGAGGACCTCCAAGGTCCCTTCCAGCTCTATTCTGATTGAAAGGATTTTCTAACTCTAAATAAATGTAGAATTCACATCCAGCACTTATCATCCTCACATGCTCCATGTTGTGGAAACCTCTCATCAGAAAATGAGAGTGGAGAATGGAACATTTCTGCAAGTGGGAAGGCACTTCCCCCTCCTTCTGCCCCTTTTCTTCTTCCATTTCCTCCCTTTCTTTTCTTTTCCTTGCAAGGAAACATCAGAAAATGAGAATGGAGAATGGAGCATTTCTTTCCCTCCTCCTCCATTTCCTCCCACCTCTTTCCTTTCCTTGCAAACATCTGCTAGGCAGGCCAGCCCTAATGATGAGCTCCGCAGTTCCCTTGCACCTTGGGTCAGGGATGGGACAATGTTTCTTCTGGTGGGTGGGGGGAAGTACCTCTTCCCCTCCCTGCTTGGTTTAAATTGTCCCACAGCAGTGATTCCCCTCACCGTGAGCTGTCCCCTTACCTGCATCCTGTTGGCTGGCACATTAACAGCTGATGTTTCTTCTATTGGGCCATCAAGTTGTCTCCATGTCAGTTGCCTGGGGCAATTTGTCCCAGCTGTGTGCCCATCCAGCCATTCCCACATAGTCATGCCCACCGGTCTGCTTCAACATGGCTGCGCCAAGTCAGCCATGCCCACCTGGTTGCACTCATTCTGCTGCGCCCACCCATCCCTGTGACTGTCTGCTGTGAATCGTCCCATTCCATCATGCACTTACTTTTCTTTCTCAGAAACAAAGATACCATGCAGCTATTATTAGCATTAGATCCTCCCTGCTAGGTAGCATATCGGGCAGCAAGGGCTCTCCAGCATTTTTGGTCTTGGGTGAGTACCTCAGCATCTTCCCATGTCATGTTTAGCGTCTTTACATCTTCCATGAATTTTATTTACCATGTATTTTGAGGGCATCCTCTTGGTTGTTTGGCATCGGGGGAGGTCCATTTAATTGCTATCTTGGGAATTTAAGAATATGACCAGCAAGTTGGAGTCTTCTGTATGTGACAATGTTATGTAGTTTGCAGGAAAAACTCTTTTGGAGCACATCTTCATTAGTAATATGGATGGTTTGCTTGGAAAAAGACAGCTTCTGTACATAATGCTTCTTCAAATCTAAAGGCAAAAAATAAAAAAAAATAAGCAAAACAATCACAGAACAAGTTTTAATATAGAGTTTTGAAATATGCATGCAAGAACTAAAAATTCTGTATATGTTCATATGAAAGTGTGGTAGGAGGTTGGAAGGAATTATGGAGATTGCTATTTTTTGTCCCCACAACTACAGGAACAATATATTTTAAAAGAAACTGCATTTCTGAGACGTGCCAAAATATTTATTCCTAAATAGATTGTTCTTGTTAAAAAAGAAAGAGCTGTATACAACGAAATTTCATTTTAATATATGCCGATTAGTGTACATTCAAAGTGACAATAAAGTTTCTATTCTATTCTATTCTATTCTATTCTATTCTATTCTATTCTATTCTATTCTATTCTATTCTATTCTATTCTATTCTATTCTATTCTATTCTATTCTATTCTATTCTATTCTATTCTAAAGATGAAGCATGGGCTTATAACAAAATATTGACATTATCAACTGCAGTAGTATACATAATAATAAACTGTTTGAAAGTAGTGCAAGTTATACAGATTATTTCATTCCTGTTCTTGTATCTTGATGCTGGTGGACTGTAGGTTGTTCCATTGTTTATTTAAAAAGATAAAGAAGTGAACATTAGAGGATTTGAATGTGAAGGAATAATTGGAAATTGGCTTTGCTAGCTAGAATAACTTTTTGCTTTTGCTTTTTGTGTGTGTGTAAGATAACTGTTGTTGTTTTTTCCATTCAATGAACTGATCATAAATACTTTTATTTCTTTGTCAAATCATACTGGAGTTCACAAGCACTTATCTTCTTACCACCAGAATCCATCACTCACAGTGTTCTATTTAAAACCTGGTGTGTTTCAGCCAGACATGTTTTCTCCCCCCCCCCCCCCGCTCTCATTTCCTATCCATGTAGTTATTCAGAAAATCATGATTCCATGTGGCAAGAAAGGTTGATGGTGTGAGGACTTTCTCTTTGGCAGTGAAAGTGATTTGATGTACACCGGATTTTTACTGCAAGATATTTTGCATTTCATTAGTTCTTAAAAGAACTTTGTTGCTCTATTGTATTTTTGTATTGTATTTTTGGTCTTTTTTTAAAAAAAGAGAAATTTTCCTTTTTTGTCTATAAACTCTCTACTGTGGCAATTATCTTAGTTTCTTCTGTGGTTACTTTGCTATGGAATATTTACTCGCTTTATCCTTGAGAAGGAATTGCCTACAATTTGCTCTGAAAGTTCAGCCATAAGAGGGACTTGGAATATATTAAAATTATAGCAACAATAAATTAAGGATTCTGAAAATTATATATCTTATATTTTTTTACAATGCTCCCCCCCAAAAAAAGATATAAAAGAAAGGTAGAAACTGGATGATTCTAATGTTAAACCTTCTTGGAAATGTTTGGGGGAAAAAATGTTTTTCAATTTTCAAGCTTTAAATGAAAATTAAAGGTTTGATAAATTAACAACAGTCTTAAATCAACATAAAGATGGTACCCAGATATAGGTAACAGCAGCTAAATCAGACCTGCAATTGGGTGGACCAGCATCTAATTTGTTATTAACAGATTTGAAAGAGAAGGAGCTTTGTTTGAATATTGGAGGGTCATTTTATTAAAAAGATTTAATCATAACAGAGATGACAGAATGGATGAGTAACAAAATAACAGACTTGGAAGGGACCTTGGAGGTTTTCTAGTCCAGTCCCCTGGTCAAGCAGGAGACCCTATACCATTTCAGACAAATAGCTGTCTAATCTCTTCAAAAGCCTCCAATGATGGATCATCCACAACTTCAGAAGGCAAGACATTCCACTGGTTTATTATTCTCACTGTTAGGAAGTTTCTCCTTAATTCCAGGTTGCTTCTCTCCTTGATTAGTTTCCATCCATTGTTTCTTGTCTTGCCTTCTGGTGCTTTGGAAAATAGATTGATCTCCTCTGTTTGTGGCAGCCCCTCAAATATTGGGAAACTGTTATCATATCACCAATAGTCCTTCTTTTCACAGGACTAGATATACCCAATTTCTGCAATGTTCTTCATATGTTTTAACTTCCAGGCTACTAATCATCTTTGTTGCTCTTCTCTGCACTCTTTCCCGAGTCTCAACATCTGTTTTATATTGTGGTGTGTGATAAACTGGACTTTCTTAGGAAAGGGATGGAGATTGTGGAATAGTTTTATTATATGCAACCAGAAGACAACTGTGCTGTGCTTCAATTCATAGGAAAACCTACTGAACAACAAGTGATTTTGAGGAATGACATGCAACTCTTTGGAAGGATTCCAGTTATAATTTTAAGGAAAAATTTTATTATCAAGAATCAGTCAATGATATTTGATCCTGGACAGATTAGAAACAATGATTGCAGTGAGCTTATGGTAAATTAGAAGATATTTATGGACTTTCTGTGAGTTAAATACAATAATAGATCATTAACAGGAGGCTTTGAATTTAGTGTTTTGTTGGGATTACTTGTTCTTTTATACTGTAGACAGATGGTAGGCAAATTGGTTGATAATATATTTTCCTACTTATAATACCTTAATGGAATGGAATGGAATGGAATGGAATGGAATAGAATAGAATAGAATAGAATAGAATAGAATAGAATAGAATAGAATAGAATAGAATAGAATAGAATAGAATAGAATAGAATAGAATAGGATAGGATAGGATAAGATAAGATAAGATAAGATAAGATAAGATAAGATAAGATAAGATAAGATAAGATAAGATAAGATAAGATAACCTTTATTGTCATTTTTATATTGTGGGCACAACGGCACACATCAAAAATGAAATTTAGTTGCCCGCTCTCAAAGTGAAACACATACATGACACACACCTAAACATACTATGAACAACATATATATAGACCCACATCCCTACATATACATAGCAATAAATATTTAAATACTGTTCCATCTTGAATATATACCGCAAGTGAGGAGTTTGAGAGTTCGCAAGGTTAATGCTGTCATGGAATGAAACTATGGCTGAATCTGGATGTTCTGCTACGGATACCACGAAGCCTTCCTCCAGAAGGTTAACAAAGGAAACAGGTCAGAGAAGAGGATGTGTAGTGTCCCAGATAACTTACGGGACCCTGCTCAGCAACCGGCTTCTGTGCTATGTCCTTGATGGTAGGGAGGGAACTGCCAATGATCTTTCTCAGCCATTCTCACCACTCTCTGCACCGACTTCCCTGTCCTGAAGCAGTGATGCCTCCAACCAGACTGTGATGCTGTATGAACAAGGATGGTCTCGATTGTCCCCCTGTAGAAAAGTGGTCGGACAGGGGAAGGAAGAATGTGCTTTTTTTCTCATGCGTCGCAGAAAATGCAGCGCTGCTTGTGCCCGCTTCACCAGTTTCTCACTGTTGAGCGACCAAGTCAGCCTACTCGTTAGCTGCACACCCAGGAATTTGATGCTGGTAACCATCTCCACAAGTGAATCATTAATGCACAGAGAAGTGTGGCTGTGCCTGCCTTTTCTGAAATCAACAATGATCTCTTCGGTTTTTCCGGTATTTAAAACTAGGCTGTTTTCCTTACACCAGTTCACCAACCCCTCAACCTCCTTGCGGTAAGCTTCCACCTTGTCATTCTGAATAAGGCCCACTACTGTTGTATCATCTGCGAACTTCACAATATGGTTGGTGGCAAACCTAGCACAACAGTCATGGGTCAACAGGGTGAACAGCAGCGGACTTAAGACGCAGCCCTGAGTAGAACCTGTGCTCAAGAAAATGGTATTAGAGGTATTTGTTCCAACTCGCACATATTGGGGCCTGTTGGTAAGAAAATCAAGAATCCAGTTGCACAAAGGAGTGTTTAAGCCTAAAAGGCCCAGTTTGTCTACTAGATGCTGGGGAATGATTGTGTTAAACGCCGAACTGAAGTCGACAAACAGCAAATGCACATGAGTATTTCTTTCCTCTAAGTGCTTCAGGCTCAGATGGAGAACGGAAGAAATAGCATCCTCCGTAGAGCGATTTGGTCGGTAGGCAAACTGAAGCGGGTCAAATGCTGGCGGGAAAAATAGAATAGAATAGAATAGAATAGAATAGAATAGAATAGAATAGAATAGAATAGAATAGAATAGAATAGAATAGAATAGAATAGAGCTGGAGGGGACCTTGAAGGTCTTCTAGTCCAGCCCCCTGCTCAAACAGGAGAACCTATACCATTTCAGACAAGTGACTGTCCAGTGTCTTCTTAAAAATCTCCAGTGATGGAGCACCCATGATTTCTGAAGGCAAGCTGTTCCACTGGTTAATTGTCCTCAGTGTTAGGCAGTTTCTCCTTAATTTCAGGTTGCTTCTCTCTTTGATCAGTTTCCAACCATTGTTTCTTGTCTTGCCCTCTGGTGCTTTGAAGAATAGTTTGACCCCCTCTTCTTTGTGGCAGCCTCTCAAATACTGGAATACCGCTATCAAGTCTCCCCTATTTCTTCTCTTCTTTAGACTAGCCAAACCCAAGTCCTGCAGCCATTCTTCATATGTTTTAGTCTCCAGGCCTTTGATCATTTTAGTTGCTCTTCTCTGAACTTTTTCCAAGGTCTCAACATCTTTTTTGTGATATGGTGACCAAAATTGGTTGCAGTATTCCAGGTATGGTCTTACTAGAGTTTTATAAAGCAGTACTAATACTTTGCTTGATCTTGATTCTATGCCTCTGTTTATACAACCCAGGATTGTATTAGCTTTTTTGGGTGCTGCTGCACACGGTTGGCTCATAGACAAGTAATGTCCACTAGGACTCCAAAGTCCCTCTCACAGTTGCTGTTTTTGAGCCAGGTCTCATCTAATCTGTACTTAAATCTTTGATTTTTCCTGCTGAAATGTAAAACTTTGCTTTTCTCCACATTAAAATTCATTTTACTTTAGGATCCAGAGTTTTATTTAAATTTGACACACGAATTCAGTACTTACATTTCCACAACTTACTGCAATAAGGACCAAATGGACAGCAGTCATTAAGTGTAACGGCTGGGCCAGGTGGGAACACCCAAAATCTTTTAAGCAGGCTTTATACCTTAACATTGTGCTCACCTCTAGCATTCTAGTGCTACCCAATAGCCATCCCATTTCCCTTTCTTGGGACTGACCTCCGGGTCAACTCCCTATTCCTGGAACTGACCAGTAGTTTAGTTTCTTATTCTTCTAATGTTGTCCTGGTTACCGAGCCAGTTTCCTGTTCTTCCTTGTCCTTGCTCTGACCACTACTTTCCTCACTATCATTTCTACTCGTGTCATTGTACCCGTGAACAAGGCTCAGTTCCTCAATTTCTATGCTATCTGGTTCCGCACTCTGTTCCTGTGGAGAAATGTGTGCCAACCACAATCTTTCACCATCTACTGCAAAGGTCACAGTTCTTCCTTTTACTAAATATGTCTCAGCAGATACTAGTCTTTATTTTAATTGACTATCAAAGAAATATGTTTGATTTATACAGAAATAATTATTAAGATATTTTTTCCTTTCACAGAACTCAACAACTTCCTCACTGAAATGCCAGAAGAAGCAGAATTTATTGTTTGTTGGAGGTAAATTACTCTCAGTCCCATGTTTATCATTTGGATCCAACTAATCCATTTTATAGTGATTACTAAAATAAAGTTAGTAAAGTAAATATTAATAGTATTATAAATGCTATGGAATCTTATTCAGGTACGATAGAGAACAGATTATCTTTCATGTTAATTTGTCAAGAATTGCTGCACAATAGGTTTGTTAACATTGGCTTTAAAATACATACCTTAAACAAACCCCTAGAGAAAAGATATGGAAAGAGACAAGAGGTAGCCTTAGGTCCTATGCAGATGACGTTTTAACAATAAAAAGAAAAAGAAACTTGCTGCAGGGAATAGAGATATCTATCCTTGATTTAAGCTTCCATTAAAATTTCATCAACAATTGGAAAGGGATTCAAGGCTGATGGTGAAGTCTGATTTCTCATGCCCCACTTCAGATAGCATCTATAATTTATTAATTATGCTGGATAAGAAATATCTTTCCCATTTATTCTTCATTTCTTACCAATATATTTGCAAGATATTGTTTACAATTCTTTCTCTTTTTCCCCCTTTTTAAAACTTTATTTCTGTGGCTTGCAGTAACAACTCATGCAAGAAATGCATGCTGTGCTCAAAATAATATCAATTGGCAATGTTCAGGCAATGGAAGATTGCAAAGAAAAATTGAATTGAGTATTTATTTATTTATTATACCACAAATACCCAACCTTCATCAATAGTCTCTAAACATCAAAAACAGCAAAGCTAATAATGAACTAATAATAAATTACAATAGTTAAAATTATGTCATAGAAAATATTAAAATCAGCTTTGATTACTTTATTCTTTTTTAAATGATTTTTGCATAATGCTTTGGAGTTGAAATTGATGTTTAACCATCAAATCCAGATGACAGTTCAGATTAAAGGATTCTCAAAAGATGGATGCCCAGCTTTGACTTAAAAATATTCAGTGACAGATATCAATCTCTTTCTGCAATTTATACCATTCTTCGTCCCTGATGCCATAAAGTTTGGGACCACTGAATTTAAATCTAATGCAATTGGATTCCAATTCAGTAACCTTCTTCAGATAATTCTCACATCTGCCCTACAAATATACTCTTTAAACACTTTAAACAAAGCTACTTGCAGTGAGTAAAAAAATAATTATAGTAATTATTGTACTGTACTGTAATAATAATTCTTAATATAGGCTCAATTGGATCCACTCTTCATTTGGCATTCTAAGCTGTTTCATCTCTTAGAGTGTTTCAAGGAGCTCTCAGGATTATGACCAAAAGAGCCCACACAGGTGCCATCAAATCCAAGACTATCACTTTTCCCTCTTTGGAGAGCATTGCAGCTTTAGTCAACCCATACAAATCTTTCACAATCCATACAGTGTTGAGGCAGACGTATCAAAATAGGTCTTACCTCCTTACAGCAAGGAACACGTACAGCAGGGGTCCCCAAACCCGGGGCCACAGACCACTACTGGGCCTTCAGCCTTTCAGAACTGGGCTGCGGAAGTGACGGGCATGCCCATCCCCACTCACGCAAGCAGCAGGTAAGCATGTGTGTGCACACTCCATTCACCTGAGGAGCAGGGGCATGTATCCGCCACTTACACAAATGGAGCTGTGCATGCGGGCATGCCTGCCCACCACGCACACTGAACCATCCCTTCTCCCCCTCCCCTCCACTAATCTGCAAAGCTGAAAAGGTTGGGGAACTCTGATCTAGAGAGAATTCCAAAGCTAATAGAAAGTTATCTGACCATAACAAGATGCTAATAGCAACATTCCCAAACTTCAAATCATATTCTAGGTGCCTTGAGAGAAAAAACAGATCTAACAGATGACTACCATTCTATGTTAGGCCTTCAATAATATGAGTCCAAACTATGATTTTTGCAGTAGCCATGAACCATCTCTGATTCTATACCCTGGAAGGCAGATTACACACATCTGGGGAACTCCAGTACAATCCAACTATAAGTAGCTTTCAGTAAGAAAACTTACTATGCAGCAGGGAGGCAGGTATAATAGCCACAACAACCTCATCTGATTTTTACATGATATTACTATCAGGGTCTTACAACCAGTTATCTGCAGGGCAATGCCTCTAAAAGCCATCACAATGTCATGGATGACTAGTCATCCCATCAGCCTTGCCCTGGGAGCACAGCTGGTCCTACACTCAAATTCAGGAGGGCATATTTCTGACGAGAATATCTTGCCTCTGCGCCCAGCCAGATCTTGATAATATATACCAGATTGACCCTCCCACCTACAATTAGATTTTGGATGAAGAATCCCTTCTTGCAGGCTAACTTACATTCAGAGCAGCAACCCTGAATGATTGGATACTTGGGCAGAACAGAAAGGGATGGAATGCAGGTCCTCCAGAAATGTGTGCTGAATAGCGATCAATCTGATTGTGCTGCCAAAGAACCAGGGTTGTTGCTGATTCCTCGGCAGCACACTCCCCAGATTTGAACAAGAGCAACTGGGAATGACACAAGATGATCCTAGGATGACCATGGACCTACATGGGAAGAAGAATCTTGACAGGTGCAATTTATCCTTGTTCTTGGCTAATGGATTGTTTTTGACATAGTTGACTATTTTTGTGTTTCATCTGCATCCCTTTTATTGGTCATGTTTATTATTAAAGTTTTAAAACTGTTGTTATTCTCAGTATCACATGATGCTTTTGTTCTATCCTACCTGGTTCATGACTTTTTTAAAAAAATCCTGCTTGTACTTTGTAATTAGCTTTTTATATTCAATCAGTTCTTATCATTTCTGGCAGATATATTTATTATTTGTTTGTTTATTTATTTGTTTGTTTTATCCCACCTTTATTATTTTATAAGTAAGTAAGGTGGCAAGCATACATAATACTCCTTCCTCCTATTTTTCCTCACAGCAACAACCCTGTGACATGGGTTGGGCTGAGAGAGAAAGTCCCCTAAGTAACTTTATGCCTCAGGTGGAATTAGAAATCACCATTTCCTGGTTTCTAGGACAGCACTTTAATTGCTAGACCAAACTGGCTCTCTTATTGAGTTAAAACAATAAACACAATATAAAGATTGCTGCCTGGAATTATGTTACATTTCATAAGTAATTTTCCTTATCAAAATCCTGCCTGACCTTTGCAAATTAACTTTTCACATTCAATCCATTTCTGTCATTTCCAACAGTCTGGCATTCAGCTTGCTTATAGTGCTTACGAGGCCAAAAAGACATATGCTATATTTCCTTTCTTAAACATTAATACAATAGCAGTCACCATTCTGATTCCTAAGAATCTGGTTTGTTCTGAGTAAGAGTGAAGCACATTCTGAGCATGAACTCAGAGAAAATGCACATTATGACTTGGCACCTTGCATTCCCTTGGATTATGAGGCCCACAATTTTCTTATGAGACCTTGGCAGCCAATCAGGCAAGGGCTGAATTAATTGCAAACATTAGACATTGCAAAACCAACTATAACTCCTAGAAATCTTTTCCCCAGTTTTTCCCTAGTCCAGGTAGAATTTGCTGCCATTTCTGTCCCCACACATTTTCTTCTCCCCATCCCTCCATGGTCAAGTTGTCAATTAAAGTAAAGCAGGAGAAAGGGGAAAGGGTATCTTTTCACCCCTTCTGGGCAGGGGCTGCACTTGAGAGAAGTGGCTCTGCCAATACTTTTCATCCCTCTGCCAGCAGTAGGGCAAGCAGTGGACTGGCTTATCTCACCTTAAAGTATCCCTTTACAGCTTTCATGATGCAATGCTGAAGATGAGGGGAAGAACCACTGTACCCTCATGACTTTGGAAATGCAACACTGAAGTTGCAGAAATGCATTTAAATCAATGGTATGCCAGTACAGCAGTGCAACTTGTCAGGAATGCTCCGGCAGCTGGCAAGATGTGCCTAAACTATGGAGGATGGTAGTTGGTAACTTTTGGGTGGGCAGTGCTGATTCATGATATATCCAGTAGTGTAGAGGTCCAGCAATGGATGTTTTTAAATGGCCACTGACTCTACCTCTGCCAAAAGGAAACAGCCCAAATGGCCAAGGACCAGGATAAGTAGCCTCAATCAGTAATCAGAATAAGGCAATCTTGCCTTGGGAAGATTTGCCACATGCTGACCACATAGCACAGCTCGTGCTGCTGGAAGGAGAAAAAACACCCCCTTGCAATGGAGAAATAAACTGCAGATGGAGGTTTTCTCCATGGTGAGTTGGAGGCCCATTGAAGAGCATTCATATTTTGCATTCATGTTCTCAATAAATGGTCACAGGGTTGCAGTGCTGCAAGCAACAGATCACACATAAGAGCTCAGAGAAGGTTAGTTTTGAAAAAAAGGGATGTCCAAACACCCTGATTGAGTATAATTGTTGAGAAATCTACCTATCTGATATGTTAGATAAAGCTACAACTGAATATTTAGCAATTTTACTTCAATGCTTCATTAGCTGTGAGGCAAACAACCCTCCTATTTCATCTGATAATTTCAGTGTGCCAATTGTATTCAATTACCTAGGCTTACAGTAACTTCAAAGTATTTGCAATTATTTCAAGCCTGCAAGGTACTCATTATACCCAAAAATTATCTATGAGTCTGTTTTCTCTCAAGCCTTTTCTCCCTTATCACCTAGTAGATAAGTAGTTGTTTGAACTCCAACGCAAATTTGAATTGCTTGTGCAGGAGGTTATTAGTCTGGATAATGGGCTCAGGCAGGCTGTTTTTCCAGTAAGAGATACTGAGCTCTTTAAGTCCTACTTATAAAGAGAGGAGTCTATTTTTAAGGGATCAAGTCCACTGGTTTCTCTTTATACCTACTGACCATTGGAATTATTTTTCTCTGATAAAAGAAAAATTCTTGTATTGAACCAATGTTCTTCCTTGTTATGTTCTCTAAATCAGTGATTTTGCTGCTGCTCTAAGTGTACTGTTTTGGAGGCAGATGGTTTGTAGTTATGTTTCTCATAACACACACAAAATACCAGAACAAAGTGGAATCACTCAGATATCTGCAAGCTTTCTCACATTCACATTACTGTAACTCCTCGAGGTTCGTCATTGCTGTTCCACTCTTCCCAAATAGAAAAATTACAGTCAGAGTTGATCAGAACAAATTTCTCAAGAAATCTCCGCCCCAAAGCTCAGGTAAGCAAGGCAAATGTATAAAAGCAGCTGCAACTATGGCATGGCTGACCCCTGTTGGTTATACACAGCTGCACAAGCATATGTAATTTTGTTGATACCTAATAGCAGCAGCAGCCTGTCACCCTTGGAAATTTATCTGATCCAGCCTCTCATCCAGTTTTCCATGTCCAGAGAACCACTTCAGCCAACAAAGACAGCAAGCAATCTTTGCAGATTTTCAGTAATTTGAAAGCCTATTATTTAAAGACTCTGCCACAATGGGCATGGTGCAAGATTGGGAGATTTTCTTGGTTTTTTTTCTTTTCCCTGTTGCAGCACAAATGGAAGACAGCACTCTAAAACATAGAAATGAAGCTTACCAAATCGTCACTTTCAAATGGCATCATGTCCAGGATCCTTATATTATTGCTCTCTGGATTCTCGTGGCCAGTCTGGCCAAAATTTGTAAGTCTGAAATTCTTCTTTGTGCACCCTTTTACCTAACAGATTAGTCTTTTATACTGGTTTTGGCTAATGCATTATTTTTAATAACTTTTATTGTTTGCGTATTGAATTGGGTGTTTTACCAGTTATTTATTTTAACTAAAAATACAGTTCTGCTGTTGCTCAAATATTTTAGGCATTAAACATAGGGTGGTTTCGCATTATACTTTCCCATTATCCTTATTCTCTGTCTTTTTTTCTCTACAAATGAAGTACCTTTTTTCTGACAATTAAGGAGAAAAAGATAGATTAGCTGCATTAGGAACCATCTATCTGGAGGCATCTTCTAAACTTCCAGCTTGTACTTTCCATGCTGTACTGTACTTCTGAATAGATCTTAGAAACAAAGATAGCGATACTGAATAATCAGTGCTGGGCATTATTAGGATTGAGAAATCAAACCAAATCATATCTGGTTGTCTAAATTGGAGATGTTATGAAATACAAATATGTATTTTTCTATAAATGGACAACTGCAATATTTTGCAATTATTTAGAACAATTTTTCTAATCTATAAAGCATCTCTTCCAGAACTGTAGTAGCTTGAAATTAAAGCTTACCTCAAAATAAAATTTGGAAAAGGATGAATTCTGGCACTTTCAGGGACCATTCCATTTAAAAAAAGGATGAAATAATGATAGATCACATGATTTATAGGTATTACAACTTATGTAGTGAGTTGGGTGGAGGACATTTTTGCATACATTAATAATACAACCAAATTACATCAGGGAAGAACAAATTTCTAGCTTTGCAGGTCTACTTTGTTTATTAGAATTCAAACAATGCAAAAAGCACAAAAAGAGGGAGAGTCTAAGGATATTCTGAGGTTGCAGATTAATTTTAAATCTCAGTGTTTAATTCACCATCTTTCTTTATTTCAGCCGAGTAAAACATTTATTATTGGTACCCTAAAAGATCTGGAAATCAGCAAACTGCTTCTTTTCTCTGATCTATCTTGTCTGTTTGCTATAATATATGAAAAAAAAGAAAGGTATGGAGCAGAAGAAAGCACTTACGTTCTTAAGAATACATTCTTTTTATATGTATCCCAATTTCAATAAAGTTATCTCTACTCAAAAATATGGGTAATGAGAATGGATAACAAAATCTCATGATCTAAAAATCATAACTGATCAGAATAGATGTTATTGAGCTATACCTGAAGTCAGCAATCTATATTCATTAGATCAAATAATGATGCTTAAAATTAGCAAAGAAAACCATCAATAAATGCCAATTTAATTTCTCTTTTTGTTTGTGAACTTCCCTTGTCATGAAAATAGATGTATTGTACCCTAATAAAAAAGGGGAGAGAAAGAAAATATCAAGTATGGACTCTAACTTTGAAAAGGGTTTCCTGCCTCTAGACTCAATGGATTAATGCCCTTACCAGCAGATCATATAAATTTAAAATTACAAACTATTCCACACTTAAAAGAAATAAGGAAAGTTATCATAGTAGCCATTAACCTTCTCTGATCCTGCAGAACACTATGCAATATTTGGCTACCTTGATATATATGAATCTGGGTCTTAACTTGTAAGCAAAATGTTTTTGTAAATATATCAGTACATTAATAATACAAAGATCTTAAAAACAGGGCAGTGAGATAATACCATCTATCATCTAAAAACTGCATAATTTAGCAGTATCAACCTCCCCACCCTAGAGCTAGAAGGAAACACTCAAGATGAAGGTCTTTCTATTTTGAATATATATCTATATATCTATATCTATATATCTATATCTATATATCTATATATCTATAGATCTTTGATGATGTCAACAGGAGGTTGACGAAAGCTCAGTGATTAAAAGGCTCTTTTATATCCCGGAGTTCAGTAGCTTTATTGTTTTTTAAAATGTTTACACCTGGGATTCAAGTATTTAAAATGATTTTATATATATATACCATGACAGAGAACCTATAGAAAGCTATGTTTGAAACAAAAGGATTCCCAAATGCCTATAAACTAAATATAATTGAATATAATTATTGTCTTAGTTACATATCTGATATGTGCTAGAAAAACTTATTTAGCAATTTTCAATGTTTCTTTAGCTATGAGGCAAGCAATTCTCTGATTTCCCCTAAGGTTTGTTTTATGTTTAAACATTCATCTGACAATTTCAGTGTGCTAATTATACTCAATGACTTAGGTTTACCATAACTTTTTGCTGTTATTGTAAGCTTGCATTGTAACCCAAAAATCTGTTTCCTCTCAAGACTTGGAATCTGGGTTGTTTGTTCCAAAGAAGAGAGGATCCAGGATTGGTAAACAGTGTTCTGAGTTTGAAAATTGAATACTTTGTAAAGGATAGAAATTGCCCTCTGTGTTTTGAGTTATGACACAACTTTTCTAGGAGATGCTGGCAGCAATTAAATATGAGCTAAATTAAGCTCTTAAGCTGGGCATTGTAGGGCATCTTGTCTATGTATAGCCCACAGAAATGCTTTTATCACAATGCAGGTAAAATGCACATCATAATCCCTACAAATGAACCCTACTTCTTTGGATTGCAATGATATACCAGAATAACAATGTATGTCATTGAATCTGAAATACTTCAAAGGAAGCAGAAAGTGTACAATAGATAGTAATGTCTACAGTAAGATAGCCATACAACATTGTCTATGGATAAACTTATATAAGAGCCAATATGGCATAGACTTTAACCTAGTATTTTGGGAAATGGTAAATCCTGGTTCATTTGCACCCTCAGCTATGTGCCCCACCAAACTAATCACTTTCTGTCAGTGCAACTTACCTCATATGATAGAAGTTCTGGAGATAAAATGAAGGAAGATCTTTGTATGTCGTATCTTGAACATAAGGAGAAAAGGCAGACAGACAAATAAACAACAAATAAATTCTAGCTATTCACTGAGGAGCTATTAGAATCAAAGGCCTTTCTCAATTTGAATTGTCTCTAAAATTTCTTGTAATAACAATCATTGTGTAACTTTTTTTATGCTCTTGAGATATCTCTTCCTATTTCAATATTTCCCAGAAATTAATATTTTGCTGCTCACTTGTAGTTGTCCCCAGTGTATACAGTTGCTTGCATCTTTGGGTTACCAATGTCAGTAGCACATATCACGATGCAGAGCCTGCATTTGTTGCCAATTCATTTCCGGGTCCAATTTAGGGGCTGATTTTGACCTATAAAGTTTTTCATTTCTTAGCACCCAAACATCTTCAGAACTACCATGTCTAGCCAACTTGGATCCACTCAATTAGCTTTAGAAACTGATGCAAACCCCACATTCCAGGGAGGCTGAGGAGGCTGAGACAAGGAAGTACTGCTTTTCGGTTTTAGCATTAACTCTCTCAATGGAGATTAGACTGACTCCATCTCTACTGGTTTTTTGCAAGCTCCTAAAGACCAATCTTTTCTGGACAGCTTTCTTTGACTTATTGTTGCTATACTTTGCTTATTTCCATTCTTGTATTGTTGGATTTTTATAGGGAGTTTTTTAATACTGTATTTTTCTATGCAAGCCATTGAGAGTCATTTTTATTGCAATGGCATACATATATTATAGAAATAAGACAAATTAAAAGTGATAATTAATAGAGTCTATATAATTGGAAATTCCAGGAATAAAAGTTTATTGCTTTTGTTTTTTATCCTGTGACTCAATAATTTGATGGTCGAATGATCCAATCATTCCATTTTATTAATTTATCATATCCAATTGTAATTTCTTGTACTTTCCCCCCCTGCTGCTTTGAATGTAAGGCTGAATCACCAACTCCTGTATTCGTATTATATAATTTTGGTTACATACCCAGAGTCACTTGGATATTGAATTGATTTTAGTAATAGCATTTGGGTGATAGAAAATTAATTTTTGAGAATCATAGGTAGAATGCATATTTTGCATGTTGAATGTCTTGGCTTCAATCTCTGATACCCTCATTTCAAACAAAGTAGTATATAATACACTTTTCTATAACTGAAAGAGAATGATTTCATCACAATAACAATACAGTACATGATTTATTTTTGTTTGTCTTGATCTTTTATATTACTATTACTATTACATCCCAGAGTTCTGAAGGAGCTGGCAGTTGTTATCTCAGAACCATTGCACCACATCTTTCATAAATCCTGGAGCACCAGGGAAGTACATGAGGATTGGAAAAGGGCTGATGTGGTTCCCATCTTCGAGAAAGGGGGAAAAATGGACCCAGGAAACTACAGACCAATCAGTTTAACATCAATACCTGGGAAGATCCTAGAAAAAATAATAAAAAAACCAGATCTGCGAACAACTAGAAACAAACAAAGTTATAACTAGTAGCCAGCACAGGTTTGTTAAAAACAGATCATGCCAAACCAATCCTATTTCATTTTTTGATAAAGTGACTAAACTACTTGACTAGCGATATGCTGTGGACATAGTATACTTAGATTTCTGTAAGGCACTTGATAAAGTAGACCACAACCTACTCCTTGGTAAGCTAGAAAAAGGTGGATTAGACAATATCACCACCAGATGGATCCATAGCTGGCTGGCAAACCGTACTCAATGAGTAGTTTTCAATGGCACCACAGCCACATGGAGAGAAGTAAGCAGCAGGGTACCACCAGGTTCCGTCTTAGGCCCAGTACTCTTCAATATCTTCATAAATGACTTAGATGAGGGAATTGAAGGGGAACTCTTCAGATGACACCAAACTGACACCAAACCCCAGAAGACAAGCTCAGAATCCAAAAAGATCTTGACAAACTTGAACAATGGGCCCTATCCAACAAAATGAATTTCAGTGTGGAGAAAAGCCAAGTTTTACATTTAGGCGGGAAAAATCAAAGGTACAAGTACAGATTGGGCGAAACCTGGCTCAAAAATAGTAACTGTGACAGGGACCTTGGAGTCCTAGTGGACAATCACTTGACTATGAGCCAGCAGGGTTGTATAAACAGAGGCATAGAATCAAGATCATGCAAAGTATTAGTACCGCTTTATAAAACCCTAGTAAGACCACACCTGGAATACTGCAGCCAATTTTGGTCACCATATCACAAAAAAGATGTTGAGAGTTTGGAAAAATTCAGAGAAGAGCAACTAAGATGATCAAAGGCCTGGAGACTAAAACATATGAAGAACGGCTGCAGGACTTGGGTTTGGCTAGTCTAAAGAAGAGAAGAAATAGGGGAGACATGATAGCGGTATTCCAGTATTTGAGGGGCTGCCACAAGGCAGAGGGGGTCAGGTTGTTCACCAAAGCACCAGAGGGAAGGACGAGAAACAATGGTTGGAAACTGATCAAAGAAAGAAGCAACCTGGAATTAAGGAGAAACTGCCTGACAGTGAGGACAATTAACCAGCGGAACAGCTTGCCTCCAGAAATTGTAGGTGCTCCATCACTGGAGATTTTTAAAAAGAGACTAGACAGTCACTTGTGTGAGATGATATAGGTTCTCCTGCTTGAGCAGGGAACTGGGCTAGAAGACCTCCAAGGTCTATTCTATTCTATTCTATTCTATTCTATTCTATTCTATTCTATTCTATTCTATTCTATTCTATTCTATTCTATTCTATTCTATTCTATTCTATTCTATTCTACTACTGAGTTTAAATTATACAAAATCATCTTGACCAGTAATACTGCCTTGTGTTACTGCTTTCCTTTCAGAGCAGTCACAGCCTATTTTTTCCCCAGTCATCTATCCAGAAATTAGCTATTTCAGAATCAGTTATTTGCTTCTCATATTTAATTTGCTGAACTTGGCAAATTAATCTTTTTCTTTTTTCATTTATTCTGTGTATCTTAACAAGTGCTGGGTGCGTACATCTCAAATATTTGCCTCTCTGTCACCTTTTAACTCACTGTAACAGTACAGAAAAAAATGTTATACGTTCTTCCCTTTGTTTCTATACAGTGATAGTTTAACTTGTAACCTGTCCTTGTTACTAACTTGAAATATGACTATTAGCCCTTCCTGTTTTTGTATCTGCAAGGAATTCTTTGTCAAGGCAATGAAAAAGAATAATTATGTTAATATATTACTTTATAAGAATAATAAACTAAAAGAATATTCCCAGTTAATGATCTTTGAAATGGGAGAAAAAGAAAACAGAAAATTTCATCTTTAGCCAACTGCTGACGTCAGAAAAACAATAGGAAATTGTTTTGTGCAAGTCACAGTAAAATAATAAAGAGAAAATTTAATCTGGCAATGGGAAATTTTCATATGGCTTGTGATTACATATAACACATGCCCTTAGTGGCAGAAGCAATAAGGCAAATTGGCCAAATCTGTGCAACAGTAGGGCCAGGATTTCCTGATGTTTTTATTTTGGTTGATGAAAATTTATTTTGTTTTACAATATTAACGTTATTTTATAGTTCACATGATAATGTGAGTTTCTCAGTCCAACTATGTGTGAATTTTCTTCAAAAAGGGCAAGAAAACTGGCAGTTTTCTGCAACTGTGGTTAGAAAGGAGCTCAACAACTTCACAAAAAAGGCAGAGACCCCACAAGGCTCTAATATCTACTTTAATTTAGTGAATAACATGCTCAGTGCAAGATGCAAGAAACTATAACAACCATGACAAATGCCTATTTAGTTCTGTTTAAATATTCTGCTATAAGTGCCTATCAGTTCTTAAGGTGCTCATAAGCTAGGTGTTAACCATTACCATTTCCCCTAATGTTTAACTAGAATCTGCTGCACTCAGTCTATACTTGCCCCATTTTTACAGCTTAAAACTAACTGCAAACAGAGTAGTCTATCCCAATCCCAACCAGACTGATACAGAATGGAAAAGCAGAGTTTATCTCAAACTGTCCAACAAAGGTATGAATAGAGATTTTAGTCCCCCTTATCCTTTATGGTTCCAATGACAGAGTCTTCAAAGTCACCAGATGTGCTCAAGCTTGCTAAGTTTTTTCAAAAGGTTCAGTTATTTTGTCCATGAGTTGATATATCACATTCTTGGTCTGCCTCTCCCATAGTTCTGAGAATTGGTTTATTTCTAAAAATGAGAACATGGTCAAGAACCAGTTTTTTGTTTCAGTCAGTTTCACATTTCTAACCTAGGTTTATAAAAAAAAATAATAGAAGAAAACCTAGGCTATTCAACATTCTACCACTGCTTTCTCTAAGTGGTCATTTGATTCTTTCCGATATACTTACAAATCTTATGCATTCATATATGACAACAGGTAGACCTATATAACTATATAACTATATTTCATTGCTCTTAAAATTAAATAGAGAAATCCAGAGTATTAGTGTAGCCAAAATTGAGACATCTTGTCTTACTATCCAGGTAGAGGCAATAAAGAAAATTCATAATCTTTCTAGTTCAGATCTTATTTCATGCAAAACAAAAAATGCTCATTAAAATTGCTTTCTAAAATGAAAAGAACCAATGTAAGTTCTATTGTATACTATAATATTTCTAGGTTGAGCCTTTAGGGCTAAGCAAATATTGCATCACCTCTATAAAACTGTTTATTGTGTGTTTCTGGGATAGAGATAAAAATGTGTATGACAGTTTTCTTATATAATAGTTCAGCCTTCTTGTGCAGGACAGTATGGTGATGATATTTGTGTTGTTTTTATTTATTTGCATTTGAGATATTTATTTTGAACTAAGTCAAGCTATTTTAGAAAAAACTAATACTATACCTCTCTAATAGGAATTAATGAATTCCCCATTCTTTCCTTCAAAATTTCTGGAAATATTTTAAACTGAAATAAATTGACAGATCCATCAGCATACTATGAGGAAATGGAACTGATTTTACATCATTAAACAAAATATCTTGGGCTAGCCATGCCCATGTTTGAAAGTACCTCTCTTATCACAAGAAATAGAATAAAAACTTGGAGATCATCTAGCTCAGGCATGTCAAACTGCTGGCCTGCAGGCCGGATGCGTCACACCGAAACCGCACCCACCCCATTGCCAGCAATGGGGAAAAAGTCACGATACGTCGTGCGACGTCACATGATGTCGCAAGTTTGACATGCCTGATCTAGCTCAACTAGATGCACTGCAGGTGGCTATCCCATCTCTGATTAAAATTTTCTACTAAAGGATTTTCTTCTATCTGCAAGGCAGTCTCTTCCATCATTGAACAACTTCTATTATTAGTATTATTTTGCTGGTATTCAATTACAATTTACTTCCTTGTAATTTGAGCTCATTGTTTCTTGTACAATAATACAACTAGCTTAATAGAGTACTACTTAAACACCATTGGCATTGACAAAATCACCATCAATCAGTTGCAAAAGGCACCTTTACTTAAAACAGCTTACATTCTGTAAGACTACCTCTAACACCATCAGGCATCCACATCTGTCTATCCCAGGTCCTTGGGAAGGACTCAATAGATGGATTAAAATGCCAACTTCAGTCTAAACATCTGACTGCCTGTGTAACAAACCATTCACAATAGCAGAATTAGAAGAATTGCAAAGGCCTATTCAAGGCAAAAAAAATAAAAAAAATAAAGGTTTGTCAGAAGTAACCAGGGGAATTTGCAATAAAGGAAGCTAGCATACCTATTGAATTGTTTTCATTCTGAAAACCAGGCACACTGTCCTTTGCCTCAGAAGAACAAAGCTGTCTAACTAAAAAGTAGAAGAATTGAAATGAAGAATCAGTGAGCATCTACTACAGCACAAAAACAACAGAATAAGGCTGGCTGCATTGAAGTTTGTTCCATAGAAACAGCTAATGTAGGCATTTAAAATGCCAATACTGCAATACTAAATATATAGCACCAGTTTGCTACAAGAAACAAAGCAAGTAATGTACCACACAGCTGCAGCCATAAATGAATATCTAGAATTCAAAATCAACAAAGAAAAAAAGCCAAACAATGGATCACCAAAATGGAAGATCAGGTTGGAAAATAAGATCAGCGAGTTGAGATCAGATGCAAGCAAGCTAGAACAAATGAAAGAAAATAAGCTGATGAACAAGAAGACCAAAGAATATCTGATCAAGAAATATTATTTAGAAACAAGAAACAGTGCAAGGAAACACTGGAAATAAAAAGCAGCAAATAACTATAGCCAAGAAGATCAGCAGAAACTGAACATTATAGGCAGAACCTCCAATATCAATCCAATCAGAAACCTTTTCACAAATTCATCAATGGAGAGACTGCAGTGAATCAGCCATCACCTGACAAAGAAGAAACAATGCAGTTCTGGATAGAGATATGGAATAATTGAAAGAAATACAATGCAGCTTGATTAAAGGAAGTGGATAAGAAAAAAAAGCTGAAATGGAAGAACTTGTAACAACAGCAGAAGTGGTGGAGAAAAGAACAAGGAAGATCAAAAATTGGTCAGCAGCAGGAGAAGATGAACTGCATGGATTTTGGCTGAAACATCTGATCAATCTACACTCACTCGTTGCCCAGCAGTTTAAAAACATACTGCAAGGAGGTAAAATTGAAGAGTGGCTAACATGTGGCAACATGATAATAAAAGATCCAACCAAAGATGCAGCACCAGGCAATGATAGACCAATTACCTGCTTACAAAGTACTTTCAAATTGCTAACTGGTGTGGTAGCAGATGTAGTCCAACAGCATCTAGTTCAGGGGTGTCAAACTCGCAACGTCACGTGATGTGTTGCGACGTATCGCGACTTTTTTGCCATTGCCGGCAATAGGGTGGGTGCGGTTTTGCTATGAGGCATCCGGCCCGCGGGCCGGCAGTTTGACACCCCTGATCTAGTTGAAAACAAGCTCTTTCCATCTGAGCAGAAAGGAAACCACACAAACAGCAGAGGAACAGAAGATCAACTTCTAATTGACAAGTTTATTTTGGAAACTGCAAGAGAAGGAAGAGCAACTTGAATGTAGCATGGATTGATTACAACAAGGCATTTGACTCTCTGCCACATGATTGGATAATCAAGTGTCTAGAAAAAACAAGTTGGTAGAAACATCAGAAGCTTTGTGCAAAAATCGATGGCACAGTGGAAGACACGGATGCTGGTCAATCATGATAGATTGAGAAATATTAACATCAAGAGAGGAATCTTACAAGGGGACTCACTATCACCACTACTGTTTATCATTGTTCTGATTCCTCTGTCAACAATACTGAACAATTCAAGCCATGGCTATTAAATATCAAAAACATCTGCTTGGCTATTACATCAATTTTACATGGATGATCCAAAGGTATGGAAAAAAACCCATCTGAAATGGAATCACTGCTCAACATTGTCCAAACATACAAGATATGGCACACCAGTTGGACTTTTGTAAAGATCTTTGGGGCCACAGCTGAGACCTATTCTTTAAGCAGAAGCTGCAATTCTAGGAAGATACCCTTCCTCCCATTGTATACCATCCTTGAAGTGAGAATTTTTACCAATTCAAGATCAAAGATGGAATATCCCAAGATCTGGCTAGCCCTAACATCTATATTCACTTGGTTTTGGTAGGTTTGAATCAGAGAAAGTTCCTCCCTATTGAATCCCTCACATGTCTAGGCACTAGGACAGATCCTTGGGAATCTCTCTTGGCTGGTCTGAGGTCAAAAGATGAAAATGTTGTGCAGGTTCTGAGGTTTTGCTTGATAAAAAAATACAGGAAACCAGAAGTTGCCTTTAATCTTTACGTTTTTATTCAGCTGAACAAAGACGGGCTCCTCTAAAAGAGAGAAGCCCCGAATGACAAGAAATCCTTGTATTTATTATTATTATGTAAGCAATCCACCCAGCAAAGCTGACACACATAAGATAAAGATTTCACCCAGTAAGTCTGGCACACTGTAGAAAGCAAAAGTAGCTAAAAATGTTCCCTTTTGGGTGTTTCCCTAAAGACATCATACGTTCCTGGGTGGGTTAGGACATTGGGTGTTTTCCTTGCTGTCCTTTCTTTCTTTCTTTTTTTTAAAATATTTTTATTTTTTAAAACAACAAAACATAACACACATACACACACAGTATATACTCCTTTTTTTTTTTTAACAGCGATTTTGTAACGGTAATCTTCTATTATTTACATTTTTCCCCCTTATTCTTCTTTAAATATATTTGTCCTTGTTGTCCCATTGTTTCTTATTTCCATTTTTCTTCCTTCATACTATACTTCATACTAAAAATAATACATATTATTACTATACATTATTATACACATATTTTCCATTTTTTGACCTTTCCACATTTATTCTCATTATTTCTAATCTTCAACCAATCATACCACTTATTCCATATTAGATAGTACTCTGTGTCTTCCTTTTCTTTTATCTCTTTTCTTAATTTGTCCATTTCCACACAGTCCAGGATTTTTCTTATCACTTCTTCCTCTGTTGGTATATTCTCATTTTTCCAGAACTGTGCGTAGACTATTCTTGCTGCCGTTGTTATATGTAGGATTAAGTACCGTGTTTCTTTACTATATTTTCTGTTTAAGATACCCAGCAGAAAGATCTCTGGTTTCCAGTCTACGGGTTGATCTATTATTTCTTCCATTCATCTTCTTATTTTAGTCCAGTATTTTTTCGCAACTGGGCATGTCCACCATAGATGATAATATGTTCCATGTACTTTTTTACATTTCCAACATGTTGGTGAATTGTTCTGGAACATATTGGCAAGCTTTGCTGGTGGAAGATGCCATCTGTAGAACATCTTCAACTGGTTTTCCTTGAATGCCGCAGACATAGTCAATTTTATGTTTGTTTCCCATATTTTTTCCCATTTCTCCAATTCTATATTGTATCCGAAATTTTTTGCCCATCTGATCATTGTATCTTTGACGACCTCATCTTCCATTTTATATCTCAGTAAGTATTTATATATATTGCTGATTAATTTTATTTCTGTTCCATGTATAATTTTATCCAATTCTTGTGGCTCCTTTTGTATTTCATATAATTTTTTGTCCTCTGAATATTTAGATTGAATTTGTGTAAATGTCCACCAGTCAATCTCTCTGCCTACATCTTGTTCCAATTCTTGTTTTGTTTTCAGATTTCCCTGTTCGTTTACTAATTCCTTGTATCTAATTATCTTATTTATGTCCAGTAGGTTTGGGTGTTTCAGAGCTTCTGTTGGGGATAACCACATTGGAATTCTTATGTAATGTTTTTGTTTTATTGTTTCCCAAGTCTGTAGCAATGCATTCCTAATTATGTGTCTTTGAAAGTATCTATGTATTTTATATTTTTCGTCCCATAGGAATGCATGCCACCCCACTTGCAAGTCATGTCCTTCTATTGTTAAAACTCTGGTATTTTTCAATTCCATACATTCTTTTAGCCAAGTTAGGCTCGATGCTTGGTAGTATATTTCCCACTCTGGTAACACCAATCCCCCTTTATCTTTCATATCTTGCAAGAGTTTTAATTTAATCCTGGGTTTTTTCCTTTGCCATATAAATCTAGTGACCAATTTATTTAATTCTTGAAAAAATGTTTTCCCTAATTTTATTGGAATAACTTGGAACAGGAATAATATTTTTGGCAATATATTCATTTTGATCGTAGCGATCCTCCCTAAAAATGAAATTTGTAGATTTTCCCAATTTTCTAAATCTTTTTTTATCTGATGTAATATTTTATCGTAATTATCCTCCTTAATCGAGGAGCACTTCGCTGTAAGCCAAATCCCTAAATATTTTATTTTCTTAGTTATGCTTATTTTTGTTTTATCTTCCAGTTCGCTTTCCTGTGCCTTTGTAAGATTTTTGGTTATTAATTTGGATTTATTCTTATTGATCTTAAGTCCGGCTACCTCACCGAATTCTTCTATTTTTTTAATCAATTTAGGGCCGGTTTCTAATGGGTCTTCCAAAATGAATACCAAATCATCAGCGAAGGCTTGGACCTTATATTCTTCCTTCTTAATTTTTAAACCCTTTATTTCTTGGTCCTCTCTGATTTTTGTCAGGAGTATTTCTAATGATAAAATAAATAGAAGAGGCGAAAGTGGGCACCCTTGTCTTACTCCTTTGGTTACATCAATTTTTTCTGTCATTTTGTCATTTATAATTACCCTAGCTGTTTGTTCAGTATATATTTTCTCCACCATCTTTCCAAATTTTGTCCCAAATTCCGTATAGTTCAATTGTGTTATAATAAACTTCCAATTCAGATTATCAAATGCCTTCTGAGCATCAAGGAAAACCAGTGTAGCTTGTCTTTCAAAATGGACTTCATAGAATTCTAAAGTATTCATTATTATCCTCATATTATTTTTTATCTGTTGTCCTGGTAGAAATCCATTTTGATCTGGGTGGATGTAGTGATTCAAATTTTTTTTAATCCTTTCTGCTATTATTGTTGCAAATGTCTTATAATCTGTATTCAGTAAAGAAATTGGCCTATAATTTTGAATTTGTTGCAGGTCTGAGTCTTCCTTAGGGATGAGGGTGATAATTGCTTCAGTCCAAGTTGTCGGTATCTTCGTCTCCTCCAACACTTCATTACAAATCTCCAACATTATCCATTGTAGTGACTCTTGTGTATTTTTATAAAACTCAACCGGAATTCCATCTGGGTCTGGTGATTTATTGTTTTTTTGTTTTTTCAATGCTATTTCTAGTTCTATTGCAGTTATTGGTCTATTCAACATTTCTTTGTTCTTCGGTGATTTTGCTCATTTTTGCTGCCTCTATGTATTGTTTGACTTTATCATCTGCTATATCTTCCTGATGGAATAGCTTTGAGAAGAAATTTTGTATTATGTTCTTTTTCTCTTTCCGTCTATATTGTACTGTTCCACTTTCATCTTGTAGTTGATGTATTGTTCTTTTGCCTTTTTCTTTTTTTAATTTATAGGCCAACCATCGACCAGTTTTATTCGCATTTTCAAAATAATTTTGTTTCGCCATCCTAATTTTCTGTGCCATTTCTTTTTGTATTGTCAGATTAATCTTGTGTTTTATAATATTCCATTTTTCTTTTATCTTTTTGTTTTGTGGATCCTTCTGTAGGTCACCTTCTATTTTTTTAAGTTCTTCTTATAATTTTTCTTGTTGAAGTCTCCTATCTTTATTTTTCTTAGAGTTGTATGCAATTGTCAATCCCCGAATGTAGGCTTTTGTAGTATCCCACAAATTTTGTGTTGATGTCTCTTCCTTTTTATTTACCTGAAAAAATAATGTCAACTCCTTTTCTAGCATCTGTATATATTGTTTATCTTTACACAGTCTTTGATTCATTGACCATCTTTTTCTCTGTTTCTGGCCTTTCCATTTTATTATTATTGGGTTGTGATCCGCCCAATCATTAAGTCCTATTTCAATTTCCTCTATCCCGTTTTGTACTTCTGTTGTTGCCCAGGCCATATCGATCCTAGACCAGGATTGATGCGGATACAAATAGAACATGTATTGTTTGTCTGACCTGTGTGTCTCTCTCCATATATCCTGAAGGTTGAGTTCTGTTACCATGTCAAAGAACGATTTTGGTAATATATTTTTCTTCTTTTTGTTCTTTATACTACTCTTATAGTCTTTCTTAACATCAACTATTGCATTTAGATTCCCAATCATACAAATGCTTTCATAATCCAGATCCAGTAGTTTCTTATGTACCTTTAAAAAAAAATCATGTTGATTATTATTTGGTGCATATACTGCCGTTAATAAAATTTGTTTTTGCTCTAATTCTATCTCCAACATTAAAATTCTCCCCTCTTCATCTGAATATATTAATTTTTATTTTATTTTTTCTTTGACATATATAGCAATTCCTCCTTTCTTGTTTTGTGCTAATGTTGTGTATAGTGTTCCTAATTTTACATTCTCTAGTAGTTTTCTATGATCCTTTTTTATATGAACTTCCTGAAGACATATCACGTCTGCATCCAATTTCCTTAATTTGTTAAATGTTTGTACTCTTTTTCTTGGTATGTTTAAACCGTTAATGTTTACAGAAAAGAGCTTAATTGCCTCTCCCATTTTTTATTTGATCTGTTTTTTTGTGCTTCTTGTCTCTATTACGCTTCCTTTTGCTCCTTCTCTTTCTAACCTTTCTCTTTCTTGTATCTTTTGTGTTTCTCTTTCTTGTTCAACTTCTTCTAAGGTCTTCCTCCTGGCTTTTACTCTCCGGCTCTTCCCTACTTTCTTGTTCTTCTCCCTGCGCATAAAAGTCCTGCACTTTCTCGAGTGTATCTATCTTATATTTTTTTTCTTGCCTTGTTAGAAATATGCCTTCAGGTACTAACCATCGAAACATAACTTTGTATTTAGTTAATTGGGTCGTTAGAAATTGGTATTCTCATCTCTGATTTTGTATTCTATGTGGTATTTGCTTTAGTACAATTATTTCTTTACCATTATAAATTATCGGTTCATCTCTTGTGTTTTTATATATTTCATCCCTTATTGATCTTCTAGTAAACCTTATATGCACCTCTCTCACCAATCTATGCCTTCGTGCATAATTTGTATATACTCAATATATTTCGTCTATGTCTCTTCTTGTTTCCTGTTTGTCCTTTCCTAATATCTCAGCCAATATCTCAGCCATCTTCTCTCCCAAATCTTCTTTTTCCTCTACGATATTTTGAAATCTTAGGAAGAACGAAGCTTTTTCCATTTCCAAGAAGGCAATAGATTCAGTCAACTCCCTGTTTACTTGCTTGGATTTCTGTTCCATCCTTTCTATTTTACTATCAACTTGATCCATTTTTGTTTTGACTTTTTGAATTCTTTTTTCGTTCTCCATCATTGTTTGTTGTATACTCCCTATCTTATCATTCATGTTTTTAATTTCGTCTCTCATTTCTCCAATATCATTCTTGATTTCTTTGTGATGAATTTTCATTTCTTCATGATTGTTTGCTATTGGCTCTTGGGTCTTCATCATTGTTTCCTGAATCATTTGTAGTGTTATTTGCATGCTCTGTGGGTTCATCGCCAATTCTGCTTTATCTTTTTCTTTCCCCAGCATGGTCACTATCATTCTTTGACTTGTAGGAGAGGCCATTATGGGTGTGGGATCTGTAGCTGTTTTTTTGCCTACTTTAGTTGTTGTTGCGATACTTGTCATTTTTATTACTTAAATAATGTTCTTCCACATTTGCATATATAAATTTATGGCAAGTTGTTTTTGTTAATCAAGTTGGTTTTCAATCTATATAATCTAAGCTTATATATATATATATATATATATATATATATATATATATATATATATATATATATATTTAAAGTCAATTAAATAAAATAATGAACTCTGGGATATTAGAAAAAGGCTTCTTTATTGCTGAGCTTTCGTTAACAACCTGTTAACATCATCAGAGCAAAGGGCTAAATGGCAAGGGAGCATGTGCATAAATTCACATAACAGTTGGAAAACGGTTACATTGTGGCATGTGCACATAGCGTGCTTAGGAAGCTCATTTAGAAAAAATCACATTGACAATAGCAGGTATACAGCAGTAAGTCTCCCGACAAGATTTAAAAGTCGCGCTTATCAGCTGTTAGGCGCGCAAGCCGGATCGTGCCTGTCAGCTGTTCGGCGCGAGGTTAACAGGGGGCCGCGTGAAGTCTTGTGCCGGCTGGATTCTTTCAGTGGAGAGCAGCTTGGATGTTCGTCTTGCCCTCTCACGTGCAGGTGTTGTGGGACTGGATCTGTCAGCTATTTGGCGCGTAAGTCGGATCGCTCCCATCAGCTGTTCGGCGCGAGGTTTTTCGGGGCGTTGCGTGAGGTCTTGTGCCGGCTGGATTCCTTCTGTAGAGAGCAGTTTTGATGTTTGTCTTGCCCTCTCACGTGCAGGTGCTGTGGGACCAGATCTGCAGGGAGAGAAAGTAGATGCCCTCGTAGGGCATGTAAGTGGTTTGCTTGTCCTTATTCCCCCCCCCCTTTTTTTGGAACGTTGTGGAATCGTCACTGTTATAGGAGTCACTTTTTTGGATTTTACAGTTTTTCCAGAGTAAGGTTGCTGCGTGTGTATGTCTTGTTGTGTATAATCAATTGGAATGTTTGTGTGTGGTTGTTTGTTGTGTTTGCCTGTTGTCGGTGGTTTTGCAGAATTTTGGAATTGGGTTGTAACAGCTTGTTTTATTGCAGGTGTCAATTCTGGTCTAGGTCTTAATATTCTGCTTCTATTCAGGTCTTGTGTGTGTATGTTTTGTTGTGTGTGAGTGTCTTGTGAGATTGGATTTATGTTTTGGATGTTTGTGTCATGGATGCTGTGGTCAGTAGTGTTGTTGCTTCTGTGTGTGAAAGTGTCAGGATGTGTTGTGTTGGTTGTGCAAGTTGTCATGGTTGTGTTAGAGTTGTGTTCTTTATTTGGATTAGATGAAAAGGGTTGTGTTGAAGAAAGGATGCATGTTATGTTGGTTAGGGGTTTAGCATGTGGTTGAGGTGGTGTTATTGTGTTGTTGTTGGTTGAGTTGAAGTGTTTAGGTGTTTTGTGTTGCTGTAAGTGACTTTTTAGGGTTTGGTAAGGGGGTAGTAGGTCAATGTGTCTGTTGATGGAATGGCAGTCTGAAAACCAAGCTTCTTTTAAAAGAC
The DNA here is from genome assembly GCA_023970755.1 of Azemiops feae. Classification (NCBI taxonomy): domain Eukaryota; kingdom Metazoa; phylum Chordata; class Lepidosauria; order Squamata; family Viperidae; genus Azemiops; species Azemiops feae. The sequence goes on along the minus strand of JALGBA010001899.1, from coordinate 145,260 downwards.
GGCCGCCTTTGGTGGAATCTTGAGCGATGACTTTTGCCTCTTTAAAGTTGAAAGTGTGGCTATGTTCGGATATATGGGTCCAGACTTGGGAGCGCTGTTCCTGCCTTTTTATTGCTAAAATATGCTCGTGTATTCTTGTTTTAAGTCTTTTTGATGTTTCTCCAATGTAGTTACATTGGCATGTATTGCATTCAATTTTGTATATGATGGAGGATAAATCACTGGTTGGTAATGGTTCTTTGGGCCGCATCAGCTTGGAGCGTAATGTTTGGTTGGGTTTGTGTGCGATGTTGATGTTATATGGGGCAAGAATCCTGGCAGTGGCTTCTGAGACTCCATTGATATACGGGATTGTTGCCCAAGTCGTAGTAGCTGAAGAATTGTGGATTGAGTGTGGTGTCCTATCCTTGCAGCAACGCCTAATGAAACTTAGTGGGTAATCACCACAGACGCATTTATGCCCAAACCACCAGAATCCAGCATCATCGTGAACAATGCCGATCCATCCTCACCCAAGAACATTTCAACATCCTTAACCTCTTAATATACCACACAACCAAAAAAGCACGAGATCACAAAACAGAGACACTTCAAAGAAAAACTGAAAGCTTAACCACCTCAAGCAAGAAAGAAGTTGTTGAGAAGTTAGTACATAACCTTTCATCGAGGACCTTGACCACTCAACAAACCTCACTACTACGACGTGATGCTGGCACTAACCTTACAGATGCCAAACACCTTGATTTTGCAGCAGCATTCGAACCGATCATACACCACATCGATAGTAATGATAACATCAAAAACACCATCAGACAACGTGTATCAGGACTACTCATCAGTCACAGAACACACCATACATTATCAAAATCTGAGAGCAGAGCCTTGGAAGATTTAAGAAAAGATAAATCCATTGTCATCCTCCCAGCCGATAAAGGTAGATCTACAGTGATTTTAAATAAACATGAATATGACCACAAAATCCTTGACCTACTTGGTGACACAACTACATACCACGTCACCAACAAAGATCCTATGACATCACTCACCAACAGACTCAACAACACTTTAAACAGACTAAGGAGACAGAACAAAATAAAGGAGGAAGACCACAGATCCATCCGACCCAGGGATACGGCCATGGCGCGCATATATGGACTCCCAAAAATCCACAAGGTAGGAGTCCCCTTAAGACCTATCGTGTCTTTCAGAGGTACACCCACTTATGGCCTAGCAAAGTGGTTGAGCCTAAAACTTAAACACCTGATCAGTGACTCTCTAACCATGGTTAAATCCCCAGAAGATTTTTTGATGAGATTACGTCCATTAAAGGTTAAGGATGATGAGATCATGATCTCATTCGATGTGGTATCCCTTTTCACATCTATCCCCCAAGACCTAACCGTCTCTGTTTTTAGAAAACTTTTACAGCAAGGAGAATTTCAACAACCCAATTCTCTCAACACGGAGGACTACATACAACTACTGGGTTTCTGCCTTAAAACCTATTTTACTCATAAAGACACCATATATGAGCAAGTAAAAGGCACACCCATGGGGTCTCCTATCTCAAGTATTATAGCTGAAATTGTGCTACAGGATCTAGAACATATTGTGATGACTGACTATCAACCCAGCTTTTGGGTTAGATACGTCGATGACACTTTTGCGGTCATTAAGCGGTGTGACACTACCAGATTCTTACATAAACTAAATTCATTCCATCCAGACATCCAATTTACCGCAGAAGAAGAGAGCAACAACTCCTTACCTTTCCTGGATGTGCTAGTCCATCGCCTCCCAGATGGAAATTTATCAACCTCCATATATCGTAAAACCACCCACACAGATAGAATCCTTCACTATTTAAGCAATCATCCCACATCACACAAAGTCAGCTGTATAAGAACATTATTCAAAAGAATCAAGACCCACAGAAACAGCAGCACAGAAACAGCAAAATCTAAAGAGAAAGCCCACCTACTCCGCATATGTAAACAGAATGATTACCCACTAAGTTTCATTAGGCGTTGCTGCAAGGATAGGACACCACACTCAATCCACAATTCTTCAGCTACTACGACTTGGGCAACAATCCCGTATATCAATGGAGTCTCAGAAGCCACTGCCAGAATTCTTGCCCCATATAACATCAACATCGCACACAAACCCAACCAAACATTACGCTCCAAGCTGATGCGGCCCAAAGAACCATTACCAACCAGTGATTTATCCTCCATCATATACAAAATTGAATGCAATACATGCCAATGTAACTACATTGGAGAAACATCAAAAAGACTTAAAACAAGAATACATGAGCATATTTTAGCAATAAAAAGGCAGGAACAACGCTCCCAAGTCTGGACCCATATATCCGAACATGGCCACACTTTCAACTTTAAAGAGGCAAAAGTCATCGCTCAAGATTCCACCAAAGGCGGCCGTCTTTTAAAAGAAGCTTGGTTTTCAGACTGCCATTCCATCAACAGACACATTGACCTACTACCCCCTTACCAAACCCTAAAAAGTCACTTACAGCAACACAAAACACCTAAACACTTCAACTCAACCAACAACAACACAATAACACCACCTCAACCACACGCCAAACCCCTAACCAACATAACAGGCATCCTTTCTTCAACACAACCCTTTTCATCTAATCCAAATAAAGAACACAACTCTAACACAACCATGACAACTTGCACAACCAACACAACACATCCTGACACTTTCACACACAGAAGCAACAACACTACTGACCACAGCATCCATGACACAAACATCCAAAACATAAATCCAATCTCACAAGACACTCACACACACCAAAACATACACACACAAGACCTGAATAGAAGCAGAATATTAAGACCTAGACCAGAATTGACACCTGCAATAAAACAAGCTGATACAACCCAATTCCAAAATTCTGCAAAACCACCCACAACAGACAAACACAACAAACAACCACACACAAACATTCTAATTGATTATACACAACAATACACACACACGCAGCAACCTTACTCTGGAAAAACTGCGAAATCCAAAAGAGTGACTCCTATAACAATAACGATTCCACAACGTTCCCAAAAAAAGGGGGGGAAAATAAGGACAAGCAAACCACTTACATGCCCTACGAGGGCATCTACTTTCTCTCCCTGCAGATCCGGTCCCACAGCACCTGCACGTGAGAGGGCAAGACGAACATCAAAACTGCCCTCTACGGAAGGAATCCAGCCGGCACAAGACTTCACGCAATGCCCCGAAAAACCTCGCGCCGAACAGCTGATGAGAGCGATCCGACTTACGCGCCAAACAGCTGACAGATCCAGTCCCACAACACCTGCACGTGAGAGGGCGAGACGAACATCCAAGCTACTCTCCACTAAAAGAATCCAGCCGGCACAAGACTCCGCGCGGCTCCCTGTTAACCTCGCGCCGAACAACTGACAGGCACGCTCCGGCTTGCGCGCCTGACAGCTGTCAAGCGCGACTTTTAAATCTTGTCGGGAGACTTTCTACTGTATACCTACTACCGTCAATGTGATTTTTCTAAACGAGCTTCCTAAGCACGCTATGTGCACATGCCACAATGTAACCGTTTTCCAACTGTTATGTGAATTTATGCACATGCTCCCTTGCCATTTAGCCCTTTGCTCTGATGATGTTAACAGGTTGTTAACGAAAGCTCAGCAATAAAGAAGCCTTTTTCTAATATCCCAGAGTTCATTATTTTATTTAATTGACTTTAAATGTCCATACCTGGGATTCCAATATTTAAAATTATTAAAGACATATATATATATATATATATATATATATATATATATATGTTTTCTGAGGTTTTCACGGGTGTTTGTATGTAGGTCTTTGGTAATTCGGGTTTTCTCCCGTGTAAAATTGAAAGTGTCTTGGCGACGTTTCGACGAAGTCTCATTCGTCATCTTCAGGCTGGTGTCTCTTCGGCCTCGTGCTTCTAGGAGCACGAGGAGCAAATATTATATATAATATTTCTAATTATGTATCAATATATATGACTATAATACCTTTATATAACGTTATTCTTAGGGTTAACGTTAAAAATAAGATTACAAATAGAGTTATACCTTTTCTTATCCCACTATTATATAGTATAATTTATAATACTCTTAACACCTCTTATATATATTTCTATAACACTACACACAATGCATATACATATACTATAAGTATTATATACGGGTGCTGCAATATTGCATCAGCCTTTTTTTCTCTCTGTCTCAATTTAATGTGTCCACAGATCCACTAAATGTCACCTCTTATTTCTTCTTCTGTATATCCAATGTATCCAAAACGTCCACTAGTCACTTTACCCAGATATATATCAGTTAAGATTCAAATTTCAATGCTATTTGCTCTTCAAAAATAAATTCCACTAATTAGTATTAAATTTCTCTGTTGTCTCACTTCAACTTTTAATCCTTATGTTAATTTTTTAAAAGTCTCTTAATCACCCTTTGTTACCTTCGGCCGTCCTTTCTCTAGTTTCAATCTCTGCTTCTTGCAGCTCTTAAATTCCAGTCTTTCACGTTTTATAAACTTTACTGTGGGCTCTCTGCTCGCTGCTCTCGTTCTGCTCTATCGCTCCCTTCTCCACTCTATTCCATTTCAGTTGCCGCTGTGTCTCTCTCCTTATCGCTTTGCTTTTTCCACGCCTTCTCTCCGCCAAGTATTCCTCACCTCCTTCAGGGGTTTCCTCGTCTCCCGTACAAAGCTGTCAGTTCTACTTTTCGCTTCCCTCTCAGGCTGCCGCCATCGCTCCAGGCCGGCCTTAGAGACCGGCTTCTTCTCCGCCAATTTTAAGAGTGCTGCTCCTGTCTGCTCGGGTGTTTGCTTTCCACCCGGCTTCTCTGAAGCTTCCTCTTTAATTTACCAATCTCTCCGGGGTCAGTAAAGCCCTTACTGGGCTCTTAGCGAAGACTTTTTCGGGATTTAGGAACAGAGATCTGTTCCTTCACCCGCTCCACGATGATGTCACAGCTGGAAGTCTCTCCTTGCTGTCCTTTCATGACCCTGCATCTATGACTCTGCAAGTGCGCAAAGACAGCAGACCATCTGCATATATTCACAATTGATACTTCCTATGCTGTCTCCTAATTCCGGGTCAACAATACTGAATCCCAAGCTGTCAGATAATTTCACACAGGGTTTTATATAGATTTTGAGAGGATGGGAGAGAGTAGAACCTTGCAGCAACTTATAATCTCTCTCCCTCAACAACACTAATGGGAACTGATCCTAGAAAAAAAGACGAGGCTTACTGTAAAACCATGCCCCTAATCTTCAACTTATGGAGCTGTCTCGAAGGATATCATAGTTAACGCTATCAAAAGCCTCTGAGAGATCAAAGAGTACAAAGATGGATGCACCATTGCCATTCTGACTCTACCATAGATCATCAGCAAGCATAATCAAGGCTGTGTCAGGGCTAAAATCCAGCTTGAAAACTGGCTGAAAAAGGTTTAGATAATCTGTTTTCTTCATGGTTCACAACAGTTGCAGATACATTATTTGTTTACTAAGACAAAATAAAAAATAAGGTAGATATACTTGATTAATATTACATGAATGAAAGTAAACCTAGCAATTTTATTATATTGATTTTTCTAATTTATCTGCATTTCTTTCACAATGATTTTTCCCCTCCTATAGCACAACTTAAACACTTTTAAAAAGAATCATATCAAATTTTGTTTATCATTGGTTCTACTTTCAAGTTTAAGTGAATTTTAACAGAGAATTAAGTGTCCTTGACAATGTTTTTCAGTGCTATTTTATTTTCAGTTGCACCATCAGCTGACATGAGTTTATGAATACCCAAGGCAACTATTTTTAATTTTGTTCTGCTATTTCCACTTACTGTTATTGCTGGCCTCTTAACATTGGTATTGAAAAAGGACCTAATAAACTAAATGCTATTTATAGCCTGTGGTGCTACACTTGAGAAATTTATTATGTATTCAACTAAAATAATTAAGAGCATGAAAAGTAATTCATTCCTAAGTTGTTCCAATAAAATGTTTTCCTTAACCACACAGAGATGTGTTCTTATACTCAGATTTTGTGTCAATGCTGCTTAAAAGATAAAACTTCCAGTGTGGAAAGATAAAGGAAGTCTACAATATCTTAGAATCATAGGGCTGGAAGGGACCTTGGAGGTCTTCTAGTGCAACTCTGCCCAAAGGCAGGAATCCTTATACCATCTCAGACAAATGGTTGTTAGAAGGCTAAATGGATTGCAAATCCTGTCGATGTTAATCACCCTAATTGTAAGAGAAATCAGAAATGTGAACCTTTTGTGAACCTGACCTAGTAAGATGACTCTACTGCTTTTCCATCTTCCACCTTTTGAAAAGATACAATATTAAACAGTTATCTTTGACCAGCCAGATAAAAAAATTGAATTTAACCCCTCTCTCAAATCGAAATAGTTCAGGGGCTAGGCAACTGAGCTTCCCCTCTTTGCAACTATTTTTTATCTTAAGTGAACAGTGAACTAGATTTTCTTAATGGACTTACCACTGCAACAAAACCAACAGAAGCCCGTTAGGGTCCTCCGTTGAGCTGAGTTACAGCCTCAAAAAACCTGCTGGGCTTTATAGGAACAGAATTTAGCACATCAGGTATGGTGCCTTTTTAGAGCTCAGAAGCACAGCTTTCTGTAACTCTGGAACAACCCTTTGCTGAAATAGAATTTACAGTGAAGAACAATCAACCAATTTTGCCTGAGCGGCTGAGTCCAGATTAGTCAAAGGAGAGATATATCAACATCCATCCTTTGTACTATCTGAGTGTCTACTTCCAGAAAAACTTTGACTTCAGGAAGCCAAGGAATAATGTTGAACTGACCTATCACCTGACCTTTGATAAATATCTCTTTATAAAAGATCCCCTACCTTCTCCTCCTTCCCACCCACATCAAATTATCTTTATCAATTATGCTTTGCTTTATTGGTTTTTATTCATCCTTTATGTATTTTGGGATTCACATATAAAGGTGTTTCACACTCACTTTAGCAAATCCTTGTCTTCATTTATATAGGTGTATAACAGAAGAAATATGTGGATAAAATGGTTGGTCAAATGATTCACAGTAAAAATAATGTACTGTAAATAAATGCATCATGTCTCAGTAAGTTTAAGAAAACTTATATTCACAAGATGGAAGAAATGTCTCTCAAAACAGAAAAGTACTGTCAGTTTGTGGACTCAGAAATGTAAAGCTACTTCACTGCATCCACTGCCACAGAGAAAGATGAACTCCCTGTTTAATCTGACCTATCCTGAAAATCCCTCCAATCTTTTACTTATTCATTTTATTGATCTCACTCTGTGGTAAACCAAAGTGTTGATTAAGTTCTGCTCCAGCAAAAATGCTTAGAAGTGAGAATATGGTAGAAGACAAAAATTGTAGCTCAGCCTTGAACTAGGGTTGAGTAACCAAGCTCAGAGAGCACCAAGGATCCTACACTGAGAGCATGATTCGCTTGGGCCATCTCACATTCCAAAGTTTGTGCAGGGCTTGCTGATAGATAAGTCATTTTCCCAAGCATAATCAGAAAACCAACCAACCAAACAAACAAATTCATCAGATATTTGTGCCAGACCACTTTAATTGGGGATAAGGCTTTGTGGCTCTTACTCAAGGCTTCCGGGATTTATGCAAAAATGTCAGTAATCCTGGACAAATGTTGAAGTGGCTAGAAATATTCAGATTTAATACAAGGGCAAAACTGATCTAAGATTATTTGCTGCCTGATATACAGCAGCAAATAGAACCCCTAGAATCAAATAGAGCTAGTCAAATAAATAAAGCAGTCTAATTCTATTACTTGCTGTTGGTATGCACTATATTAGCCTTGTACAAACCAATGTCTTGGTTATTATTTAGTTGATTTTAGTCAAATTGTATATGCTTTATCTTGAAAAAGTGAACAATAGAACAGTAAAAATATTATACTGCTTAGAATGTCAGGTAACACATTTGATACTAGTATTTTTTCCATTATAAAATATGAAAATATGGTCAGTGTATAGGTTGAAGAATTTAGAATCTCCTTCCATTTATTCTACATGCTAACAGGTGACTTTAGAGGTTAAGTCTATGGTTAGCAATAAAAATCTAATGACAAATGAGAAACATGACCTAGTGATCCAAAAATGGTAGTTTCCTTTTAAAATGTTAATGTAAGTTTGTTAATTTACTGCCTTAGAGGGAACAACCTCATAAATCATTAATTTAATGAACTTATTACAATGCTATAAGAATTCCAGATTATCATTAAACACGTGTAACAAAGAATAAAATTTTGAGAGTGGTTGATGTCAATCAAATATTAACCAGGTTTTTTTAAAGCAATTTTTGTTTTATGAAACAAATAAAATTATACTGGTAAGAACATATGTACCATGATAATGAAGGCCTTAGACTAAAATTCTATTTTGTTTACAAGACTATTTGGGTACAGTCACTTTCTTGCAGTTACCTTACAGTGGTACAATTATGGGATTAAAATCAGGAAAGAATATGTAAACTGCCTGGATTTTTCCCTTCCAAAAAAGGATGGATGGATAGAGACAAAGACAGGGGGAGACATGCAAACCATAAGTCTAAAGGTACAAGGCTGTGCCTAACTGCCTTGTACAGCAACTATTCACAGTTATGATGGTGATGAAAAAGTAACTTTACAACCAATCCTCACTTTTACTTCTTTACAGCAAAGGATAGTTGAAATAAGATCGTAAGCACAATCAGGTTTCACTTAGCAACTTTTTCTCTTAACAATTGAGTTGCCAGTCCCAATTGTAATCATTAAACAACTACCTTGATACAAATCAATTTCCTCTTTTACTGTGCAAAAAACATATACCTTATAGAGACTTTTCTTCAATGTAAGAATTAAATTCCAAAAACATAGATCAAGTTTTGGTATTCAGTATTTGCATTATTCATCCAGATGCAATTATTGTAATCAATGATTCCTTTATTATATTACTGAAAATATAGAATAATAGAGCTGGAAGGGACCGAGGAGGTCTTCTAGTCCAAAGGCCTGCCCAAGGCAGGAGTCCTTATTTCATATCAGACAAATAGCTCCCCCTCCTGATTCAATCACTAGTATTTCAAAGACTTGGTTCTTTGCTGTGATTGAACTAGGCTTTTCTCATTTTTCTTTGTACCATATGGATTTGTTATCTCTGCCATTTTTATGCATTTATAGTTTGTGGTTGGTCAGCCAACTGCCAATTCATGGTGGCAGTGCTTGACATAATGTGTTTTTAACAAATCCCTGTTCACTTCCTTGTGGATTTCTAGGTGCTCACAGATCCACTACTTATCTTTTCCTGGATTTTCCCAGGTATTGATTTCAACCTGATTGGTCTGTAGTTTCCTGGATCCACTTTTTTCCACTTCTTGGAGACTGGAATCACATCAACTCTTTTCCAGTCCTCTGGCAGTTCCCCCTCGCTCTAGGACCGTGGTGGCGAACCTATGGCACGCGTGCCACAGGTGGCACGCAGAGCCCTCTCTGTGGGCACACACGCCATTGCCCACTCCTAGGCCTTCAGCTGGGTTTTATAAATCATTTTTGCTTTAGGCCTCTGCCGCCGTGTGCAAAAAAAAAAAGTTCAATCAATCAATTTCAATTCTCACGGGGAAAAAAAAGATCTCACAAAGTTGGAATTGATTGATTGAACTTTTTAGTCCCACCCAGTCTGCCGTTACCACCGCAGCCACGCCCACCCAATGGGCCACGTCCACCCAATGGGCCACGCCCACCCGGCATCCAACGATACATACGTGGGTTTTGGGTTGCAGTTTGGGCACTCGGTCTCTAAAAGGTTCGCCATCACTGCTCTAGGAGCTTTAAAGTTTTTGTTCAGTGGTTCTGAATTCACATCTGCCAATTCCTTGAGTACCCTGGAATGTAAACCCTCTGATCTAGATGATTTGTACTTGTCTAAAGCAGATAGATGTTCTTTTACCAATTTCTTACCAATTTTGACTTGTATTCCTAAGTAGGCTATGGTCTAGTTTGTCAAATAATTTAGTGAAGTTCAAGTATACTATTTACAGCATTTCACTAGTCCACGAATGTAGTCACTTTGTCAAAGAAGGGAATAAGATTTGTCTGACATGATCTGTTTTTTAACAAACCCATGGTGGCTTCTAATAATAGCTTTGTTGTTTGTAGGTGTTTACAGATCCATTGCATGACTTTTTGGGTTCTTCCCAGGTATTGGTGTCAGATTGATTGATCTGTAGTTTGTGCGTCCATTTAAAAAAAAAAAAACTGGAACCGCATCAGCTCTTTTTCAGTCCTCTGATAGTTTTTTAGTGCTTCAGAATTTTTGAAAGATATGATTCAGTGGTTCTGAAATCATGTCTGCCAGCTCCTTCAGAATCCTGGTTCTATTATTTGAATTTATCTGGAGTGGATAGATGTTGTCTTGCCACTTTCTTGCCTATTTTGACTACTATTCCTAATCTTCCTTTTACAGTACTGCTTTCAATAATTTTTTTCCTTTGGTATAAAGACAGATGCAAAGAATGAGTTAAGTGGTTCTGCTTCCTCCCTGCTGCCCCCTATCTCTCCCATTGTTTCCTTGATTTTTTTCTTTCTTTTACATGTTGAAACAAACTTTTTTATTGTCATTTGTTGCAAGTGTTAATTCATTCTGAGCCTTAGCTTTCCTGACTTCAGCTTTGCAGATTCAGCGTATTTGTTGGTATGCTGCTTTAGTTATGTGTCCTTCTTTCCATTTTTTTATTTGTCTTTTTTGTCTTTCAGTTTATCAGAGAGTTCCTTATGCAACCATGATAGATTCATCTGGGTATCTCATTTTTCTTTCAAAGTGGTATTGTGCTAGACTGGACTTTTATAATCTCATTTTTCAGAGCTTCCTAAGCATTTTGAGTTGTTTCCCCCTTTAAGATATTTATCCATGGAATTCTTCCCAAACTCTCCTTACATATGTTGAAATTAGCTTTCTTAAAGTCACCTTGTTCTATTGCTTGTATCTGGATTACATTGAATTTCAATATCACATGGTCACTCTCCTCCAAAGTTCCCACAACTTCAACAGCCTCAATCATTTCATCTCTGTTAGTAAGGATTAAGTCCAATAAGCTGACCCTCTAGTTTTCTCTTCTACCTTTTGGGTTACAAAGTTTTCTGCTAGGTTTGTCAGAAACCTGTTTGATCTCCCGCTTGATACAGAGTTTTTCTCCCAGTTGATATCAGCATAATTAAAGTCCACCTGTCAGAATCCATTTATATTTTATTTCTAGCTATCTCCTCTGATCTAAAACCAAATCTCACCTTTCCCTGGATTCTGCCATACTCCCAAGGGGGAGAGGGGATATGCATGCGGGTTTATTGCTTTCACTTCCTCTATTTGCTACAATGTAAACTTTTGTTTATTGCCTTCGTGTCTGCTGCCCATTACAATGTAACAAATTGCCTCCTGTACTATGCATCTCTCTGAACTTCTTCTCCCTAACCGGGCAGCTAGGAAAAGGGGGCGGGGGAAAGAGATACAAACCTCCGGGACCTGGTTTATTTCTCCGTTCTCAAAAGGAGGTGTGAAGAGCTGTGGAACATCGTGCTACAAATGGAGCCGGACTGATGTTATCTTCCCTTTCCCACGCTGGACTTAACACCTGGGGATTGGCCGGTCTGAACCGTCTGGATGAACTGTGGGGTGGGGTTTGCTTAGGGACACTTTAAAATATCGATCTGTAAGGGAATCTCTCAGATCAGTGATAGCGAACCTTTTAGAGACCGAGTGCCCAAACTGCAACCCAAAACCCACTTATTTATCACCGGGTGCCAGGTGGGCGTGGCCCACTGGGTGGGCGTGGCTGTGGTGGTCATGGCAGACTGGGTAGGTGTGGCCAAGGTGGGCGTGATCACCTCGATGTTGCTCATGGGGAGGGACGCATGTTGGGGCCAGGCAGGGTTGGGGGAGATCCAGGGGGTCTCTGGCAGGTGGGACAGTGGGCAGGAGGCTCGTCCTGCAGGGTGAAGCGAGGCAAGGCAAGGCAGGGCGGGGGTGCCACTGTCACAGGGCAAGGCGAGGCAGGGGCCAGGGCGGCTGCTGCCTGACACCATCAGCCCCCGTACACAGAGGCCAGCGAGCGCATGGGTGCTGGGATGCATCCAGCTACGTGGGACCTCAGTGAGTTAGCGGGCAGCTGGTTGAAGAGGGACGGTTGCCATCTCTGGGGCATGGCGTGCGTGCCCACAGAGAGGGCTCTGAGTGCTGCCTCTGGCACACGTGCCATAGGTTTGCCACCACTGTCTCAGATCCTGTCTATTATGCCTGCTATCAACTACTCTTAATAAAAGTTCCTGTTGGAAGAAATTGTTTCCAAGAGTTCTGCTTCCTTAAGATGTGGGATTGAAGTGGGTCCTTACATTAGACAGGATCTGCAGTAATAGTCAACCTGGAAGGAAGAACCTTACCGGGGGACTTTGCAAAAAATACAATGTCGGAGGCAGGGAAGGAAGAAAACCCTGTGAAAAGGGAGCCTTCTCCCCGACCGAGATCCTGCCAGCTGTCGGGATCCGAAACATCATACTCCTCAGGAGAAGAAGTGGTGGAGACGCATGACCACAAACCTCAGTGGTTGATGGGTGTTGGAAAGAAAGACGAGTGGGAAAAGATATCGAGAAAGGTGACCCTGAGACGGGGCAGCCACCAACCCGAATGGAAGCAAGAGATGGAGAAATCCCTGCATGTTAGCAAAGAGGAAGGAAGTTGTGCACAACACTCGAACTGGATCCTACAGAAAGCTATTGACCTCGGCTCTCTAGGGGAGGAGAAACCTGAGCCCCGTGGCCGCACCAAAACCTGGAGCTGCAGCTGGAGAGACACTGAGAGGGAATCGGAACCTGTAGTCCCGGGGATATCCACTGAACCAGCAGCTACCACTTCAGCAGCTTCCACTCCCCACCGACCCGCAGATGGCAATCAGGATGGGAGACAATACCGCCGGCAGCGAAGGCACCGATCCATTCAAAGATTCCCGCTGCTGGACACAAAATTCAGGGGGGAGCCGCCACGCTTGGGGTTCTTCCTAACCCAAGTCCTCAGCTACATGGAAGAATATGGACAGGACATCCCCAGCGACAAAGCCCATATCTGTATCATGCAATCCGCTCTGGATGGACTGGCCGCAGACTGGATGGTGAACCTGCATGATTCCAATGCCCCAGAGCTCAACGACTTCAACCGTTTCATGTCCTCTCTGAGAAGGCGATTCGAGGACCCCCTGGCTGATCGCAAGGCCCATGAGAGAATCAAAATGGTGAGGCAGAGCAAAATGGTGGGGCCGCTCACCTCTTGAGCTGACACGCGAGCCAGCAAAACCACCGGCTATGGCCAAGAAGTCAACGGGCTGTTTCAAATGTGGGAGAGAGGGGCATCGCACCGTAGAATGCCACTCGAAAGCCCCTCAGCACAACCCAGACCAATCACCAGCCAGGAAATCAGGGAAGTCCCCAGCCAAGCCAAAAGAACCCACCATGAGGGCGATAGAGGCTGTGGAGTCCCCAACCCCTGCCAAGCAAGGAGAGGGAACTCCAGCCTACACTGCAGGGGCGGTGGGTACCTCGGATGACAGCTCGGAGGGCAAACCCCTGGTAAGTGGACCCATCGCACCCATCCTCAAGACAGTGACTATACTAGCTCCCTCCATGCCTGAAGCTGTCAAAGTGAAAGCCTTAATAGACTCTGGCTGCACCCGCTGCCTCATTAGCCCGACGCTAGTGGGGAACTTGGGCATTCCGGTGAGGAGACTAAAACAATCTCATTTGGCCAGTTAGATGGGTCCATAGCAGGGTGGTGGTGCCAGCTACCCTAGCCACTTTACCAGTCCACCTGTCCCTGGGGAACCATGAGGAAGACATAACATTTGTAGTGACCCCAGGCATGGAATGCCCAGTGATCCTAGGGCTGGAATGGTTAAAGAAATGGAACCTCTGGGTAAATTGGAGGATGGCAGAACACAATTTCCCAAAGGGGGATCGTGCAAACTTAAAACCCCAAGGAGCCCTACCAAACCCAGGAATGGAGAAAGCTTCGGTGGGAGAGGAAAAGGGGCTACCCGAGATCCCAGAAGAATACAGAGACCTTGCTGAAGTTTTCAGTGAGGAACGGGCAGATGAGCTTCCCCCTCACCGGCCCACGGATTGTGCCATAGAATTCAAGCCCGGGGCAAAACTCTAAAGCCCAGACTATACTCTATGAGCCCTAAGGAGAAGGAGGAAATGGAAAGATTCATAAATAAAAACCTAGAAAGGAGGTTTATCGAACCTGCCACACTTAAGGTAGCCGCCCCAGTTCTCTTTAGAGAGAAGAAGGACGGCACTTTGCGCTTGTGCATGGATTACCGCGCCCTGAATGCAATCAGTGAAAGTAACCTATACCCCCTACCCCTCATGAAGGACATGTTATCCCACCTCTTGAAAGGAAGAATTTTCACTAAACTAGACCTAAGGGAAGCGTATTACCGTGTTAGGATTAAGGAAGGGGATGAATGGAAAACCACATTTAATTGCCGAATGGGGTGCTACCAATTCAAAGTTTTGCCATTTGGACTACAAGGGGGCCCCGCAGTATTTATGCAATTAATCAACGAAGTACTAAGGGAGCACCTATTTAAAGGGGTCCTGGTTTATCTAGACGACATCCTTATCTTCACCGAATCCAAAGAGGAACATATCAACCTAGTCAGAGCGGTTTTAAAGAAACTGCGAGCTGCCCACCTATATGCCAAATTATCAAAATGCAAATTCCACCAGGAAAGAATAGACTACCTGGGTTATCGCATATCCCCATAGGGCATTGAAATGGACCCCGAGAAGATCAGAGCAGTACTAGAATGGGCACCACCTCGCACAAGAAAGCAGTTGCAAAGTTTCCTGGGTTTTGCAAACTTTTACCGCCAAATCATCCTCTCATTTGCCCAAATAGCCCTGCCCCTCACGAACTTACTAAAAACAAAGGGAGAATCCTCAGTGAAACCTAGCCAGCCACTAAAATGGACAATGGAATGCCAAGCGGCGTTCGAGAGGTTAAAGAGACTTTTTTCTGCCAAACCTGTACTGAGGCACCCAGACATGGATAAACCTTTCGTCATACAGGCGGACGCAAGTGATGTGGCAATGGGGGCTGTACTATTACAAGAAAACGATGAAGGGGTATTGCAACCGTGCACGTACACATCCAAGAAACTCACCGAAATGGAACAGCGCTGGGCCGTGTGGGAAAAAGAGACATACGGGGTGCATTGATCATTACTTACGTGGCGCCGTTTCCTTGAAGGAAATAAAATCCCTTTTCAGGTCTGGACGGACCACAAAAACCTGGAAGCCTTTAAAACACCCAGGAAGCTCACTCCCAAGCAAGCCCGCTGGTCCCAGCATTTTCACCAATTCCATTTTACGCTCAAGCACTTGCCGGGGGGGGGAGAACTTCCTGGCAATATAACAGCACACGAGCCACTGATTCTAAACCACTCATGCCTGAACCACAACTGGCAGCGCCAGTAACCACCAGAGCCCAAGCTAAATTAAAGCTGCAGCTGGGTAGCCAAACTGGAATCAAATTCCAGAAAACTTTGGAAACAGATGAGTGGTTCCAGTAAAATAGACACATGTGCACAATCAAGGACAGACTGCCATGGGTGGGGGAGAAGTTATATATACCAACCACCCAGAGGGTCATTTTCATGCAACTATGCCATGATACAAAATCAGCAGGGCATTTTGGATTTGTAAAAACATTACATTTAATTAAAAGGCAATTTTGGTGTCCGTCCATGAAAAAGGACATAGAAGATTACGTGGCCAGCTGCCCGACGTGTGCAATGGCTAAGAGGTTGCAAGGAAATCGCCTGGACTGTTACAACCAGTGGTGAACCCCTCAGCCCCCTGGAAAGAAATATCCATGGATTTTATAGTAGAATTACCAGAAAGCAATGGAAACACTGTCATCTGGGGGGTTACGGACTTGTGCACTTTATCCCTTGCCAAAAGATTCCCACCGCAAAAACCTTAGTGAAACTATTCGTGCAGCACATCTACAGACTGCATGGGGCACCCCAACGCATCATATCTGGTAGGGGAGTGCAATTTACGTCAGAATTTTGGAAGGAATTTTTATCCCTCTTAGGAACCACTCAGGGACTGTCATCTAGTCATCATCCTCAATGTAATGGACAATCCGAACGTTCTAACTCAGTACTTGAGCAATACTTAAGATGTTTTATTAATTGCCAGCAAACGAATTGGACGGACCTACTCCCTTTTGCAGAAGTTGCTTACAATAATGCAGTCCACTCCAGCACTCCCTTTCAAATAGCCACCGGTCAAAGTTTCAACCCTATGCCAGAACTAATCCCAAATGAACCGGAAATCCCATCACTGAAACAATGGATAGCACAATTACAAAACACCTGGCCAATAGTTAGGAAAGCCTTAGACGAAGCTAGACAAGCATACAAAGCACAAGCAGATAAAAAGAGAGTCAAACCCATACCATTCAGTGTAGGAGAAATGGTATATTTGTCTACAAAATACCTAAAACCCCTAGAGCCCTGTAAAAAACTTGGACCAAAATATATAGGACCTTTTCCAATTAAAAGAATCATAAACCCAGTAACAGTAGAATTAGAACTACCCCAAAATCTCAGGCAAATACACCCAATTTTTCACTGCAGCTTGCTGAAAAGAGAACAACAGTCACCCTTATGGCCAAAAATCCCCCCCCCACCTCCAATCACGGTTGAAGGAGAACAACACTTCGAGATAAAAGAAATCCTAGATTCTAGGAAGTATCACGGAGCAACTCAATACCTAGTAGCATGGAAACATCTTCCCTCCTCAGAAAACGAGTGGGTCCATAAACGTCAGAGCACCGAAACAGCTAAAGAGGTTTCATACAGAATATCCCAACAAACCAGACTAACCTCTATTTTTTTTCTCTACAGGTGGATCTGTCCTATTTTTAAGGGGGGCAGGATGTCAGAATCCATTTATATTTCATTTCTAGCTATCTCCTCTGATCTAAAACCAAATCTCACCTTTCCCTGGATTCTACCATACTCCCAAGGGGGAGAGGGGATATGCATGTGGGTTTATTGCTTTCACTTCCTCTATTTGCTACAATGTAACCTTTTGTTTATTGCCTTCGTGTCTGCTACCCATTACAATGTAACAAATTGCCTCCTGTACTATGCATCTCTCTGAACTTTTCCCTAACCGGGCAGCTAGGAAAAAGGGGGGGGAAGAGATACAAACCTCCGGGACCTGGTTTATTTCTCCATTCTCAAAAGGAGGTGTGAAGAGCTGTGGAACATCGTGCTACAAACGGAGCTGGACTGATGTTATCTTCCCTTTCCCATGCTAGACTTAACACCTGGGGATTGGCCGGTCTGAACCGTCTGGATGAACTGTGGGGTGGGGTTTGCTTAGGGACACTTTAAAATATCGATCTGTAAGGGAATCCCTCAGATCCTGTCTATTATGCCTGCTATCAACTACTCTTAATAAAAGTTCCTGTTGGAAGAAATTGTTTCCAAGAGTTCTGCTTCCTTAAGATGTGGGATTGAAGTGGGTCCTTACACCACCATTGCTATTGTGGTGTGCTTCCTGCACATCTTAGCTAACTGATTAGCAAAAGTTCATCTATTTCCTCTGGTTGGATGGGTGGTCTATAGTGTACACCTATCGCAAGATCATTCCTTTTTCCTTGTTAACCCAAACACATTCAAGGTTTCTGACCTTTTTTTTTTTTTGGCATTTCTATAGTGGTGTAGTTATTTCTTATATATAATGCAACTCCACCTCCTCTTTTATTGGGGCTGTTTCTTTTGAACAAGTAAAATCTTCTAGTTATATGTTTCAGACATGGTTTCATCCCACCAAGTTTTAGTAATGTCATATTTGTCCTCCTGTACTAGAACTTCAAGTTTGTCCTGTTCTTTCCTCATACTTTGAACATTAGTGTATAACCATTTGCATTACTTTTGAGCAATCCTATGTTTGCTTCATACTTCTCCTGTTTTGTATCTGAGTTCCTCTTCTTTCTTACCACTTGGTTAATTGCCCTGTGATTTATGCTTGGAATTAGCTTCTGAAAGTGAATGTCCCTCTCTCTCCAGTTTTAATTTAAAGCCCTTCAGATAAAGTGAACCAGTTTATTTTCAAAAACGTTCTTCCCAGTAGTTGTTAGGTGTAGTCCATCCCCTCTCATAAGCCCCCCTGCAGGTATTGTAGATCATGGTCTAGGAATCCAAAGTTCCTAGCATCATCTCCTAAGATTTACTTTAAAAGTTCTGTGTTCCTTCATTGGATGCTTATCTTTTGTTGGAACTACAGAAGAAAAAACACCTGTGCTCTCATCTCTTTGGCTTTCATGCCTAGCGTCTCATAGGCTCTTGATAATTTTTTCAGGCTCTTTGTTGCATCATTCATCACCACACGAAGAAGAAGAGAGGGATAATAATCTGTGAACTTAATTATTTTAATAAATCTCTCAGTCACATCTTTGAGCTTCCAGGGAAAAAGCAATATCCCGAGATAGATTGTCCAGTCCACAAATTGCTGGTCCAGTTCCCCTGAGTAGTGAGTCTCCTATCACCAGCACACATCTTTTCTTTTTTTTCTTGAGGAAATCTGTTTACCTTTTTCCTGTCATTAGTACACTTGATGATATCCCTTCTCCAGGTGTCTGCACACTTTCTTCCAAGAGAAGGTTATGAAATTGGTTGTTTAGCTCCAGCGGAACTGGACTAGACTGGATTGGATATGTTTTTCCTTCAATGAGTGACATGTTGTCATCAGTCTGTCTCTAAAGTTTCATTTTTTCTATTAATTAATTGTTCCTTACTATGTTCAATTTGGTTGCAGTCTTCTTCCTTCATTTCAGGTTTCTCATTTGGTATTGGAGTCTCAGAGTGGCTAAATTTTTCTCTAGACCATTTGCTTTATCGTCTAGTCCCATAACTTTTCCTCAAATAATTCAATTAATTTACATTTGATAAAATATTATTTATTTATTGTAAAATCTCTTTACTAATTGATAACTTAACATCTGTGCTTTTCACCCAAGTGGCCTCTGACAACAAATATCCCCTCCATTGCATTAGATACTATAATTTCCCCTTGTATAATCTAGAATCAAGGATTCACTTAATTTCATAATGGGTTTCCCCGATACCAAAAGCAGACCAGGGGCATCCTTTGGAGTTAGCTTCAATGAGGACTCCCAAAGAGGCTTTAACAAACTACAATGGAAAACAGGGTGAATTTTCCCTAACAAGTGAGGGAGTTTCAGCTCAAAAGTCACAGGGTTTATAACTCTGATTATAGGAAAAGGCCCAAGAAACTTCGGTCCCAACTTCTTATTGAGCAGCTTAAGTCTTAAGTACTTGGTGGACAAATACACTTTTCCCCCAATGCGAAATGGCCTCTGAGTGGACCGCTTCTTATCAGCTTGTTCCTTGTAAGTCTTTGTGCCTTGTGTTAGAGCTTCTTTCGCATTAGCCCAAACAGTTTGCCAAGAAACAACCCACTGATCCAAGATTTGTGAGGCAGGTGGTTCCTGAGAATATTCAGGCATAGGAATGAACTCATGAGCAGTTGCTATTTTAAATGGAGCAAGTCCAGTACTAATGTGTACCGTATTGTTGTATGCTACTTCAGCAAAAGGCAGGAGGTCAGCTCAATTAGTCTGTTGATAATTAATGTAACATCTGATGTATTGCTCCACCATTGCGTTCGCATGTTCAGCCGATCCATTCGTACTCGGATGAAAAGCCGATGAAAGTCCTTGAATGGATCCAATTAGCTTGAGGAAATCTTTCCAAAACTTAGCAGTAAACTGTACCCTCCTATCTGATATAATTCTCTTTGGGGCACCATGTAGTATATATATTTCAAAAACATTTTTTGCTAATTTCTGCGCAGACGGGAGCCCTGAGCAGGCTACAAAATGAGCTTGTTTGGAAAAGAGATCAACGACAGTCCATATTACTGTATTACCTCTACTTTCTGATAATTCAACAATAAAATCCATAGCTATTTCCTCTCAAGGCAATGAAGGATCGGCTACTGGTTGCAGCAACCCAGGAGGTTTCCCGGGTTGTTTTTTCATGGTGGCACAAACAGCGCAGCTTTTTACACAGCTTTCAATGTCCTTCTTCATCCCTGGCCACCAAAACTGCCTTCAAACCAAATGTAATGTTTTTAGAAATCCAAAATGACTGCCCAGTTTGCCGTCATGACTGCGCTGAAGTGCCTGGAGCCTGAGAGTGTCAGGCAGATATAATTTAGAGCCTTTCCATGCTAACCCATCCCATTGGGTCATTATAGTCTTATTTGCCTGGAGCCAAGTGTCAGTTTGTAATGCTTCCTTGAGCTTCCTTCGCCACTGACTATTTGAGGAGTCAGTGTATGCATGTGTCTGGCTCCGGGTGGTTATTTGTGCTGTGGATTGTGGAGAGGGAATGATAGAGTTAACAATGTCCTCTCGGTGGCTTTTATACTGGGGCAATCTAGACGAGGTGTCAGCCAGGAAATTCCCCCCCCCCAGGGAAATATTTTAACTTGAAATTAAAATGATTGAAGTATTATGCCCAACGGACTTGCTTGGGGGACAACTTTCTGGGGGTCATTAGGGCCTCCAGGTTCTTATGATCAGTCACACTTCAAAAGGCACCTTGCCCCCTCTAGGATAATGCCCATCTCACTACAAAAGTTTCCTTTTCCCATATAGCTCACCACCTTTTGGTGTCTGTTAAGTTTTTGGAGGTCCCCTTTTTTATTTCTCTGTAATAGAACAGCTCCCACTGCAACATCGCTGGCATTGACCTGGACTATAAACTGCTCCTCAGGATCAGAGTGTTTCAAAATAGGTTCAGCAGCAAATAATCTTTCAAGGGTTTTGAATGCCGCTTGGCATTCTAGCGACCAAGGCAGGGGTTGACAGGGCCGCAGCATTCCCCCCCTTTTCCATTTTTTAGCAATTCGGTGATTGGCAAAACTATCTTGGCAAATGAAGGAATGAATTGCCGGTAGAAGTTGGGAACCCTAGGAAGCTTTGAAGCTGCTTTTGGGTTCGTGGAGGCTGACATTCTAGCACAGCTTTGACCTTGGCGGGGTCCATTTCCACTCCCTCACTAGAGATTCTGTATCCAAGGTAGTCAATTTGAGTTTGATGGAATTCACACTTAGAAAGTTTAGCATAAAGTTTGGCTTTCAATAACTTCTTTAGCACCTCGTGCACTAGTTTTATGTGCTCTGCCATGGTTTCGTGTAAATAAGGATGTTATCAAGATAGACTAGAATCCCCTTATATAGGTGGTCATGTACCACCTGATTAATTAATTGCATGAACATAGCAGGGGCCCCTTGGAGGCTGAAAGGCATGACGTTAAATTGAAAGCTTCCCAGGGGGCTGTTGAAAGCTGTTTTTCACTCATCTCCTTCTTTAATATGGACCCGATAATAAGTGTCTCTCAAATCCAGCTTTGTGAAAAAATTTCCCCTCGCTAAGCAGGCCAGCATATCCTTCATCAAAGGAAGGGGGTACATATTTTCCACACTGACCACATTTAACCCTTTAAAATCTATGCACAATCTCAGAGAGCCATCTTTCTTTTCCTTAAACAGCACTGGGGTAGCCACTTGGGATTTTGCAAGTTGAATGAGGCCTCTGGCCAGGCTTTTGTCAATGTACTCCCTCAGTTCTTTTAACTTGGTGGGTATCATTGAATACATTTTTGGTTAGGTAATTTATCCCCCAGTAAGATTTCAATTGCACAATCAGTCACATGGTGGGGGAGAAGAATGTCATACTTTTTTTCACTGAAAGCTTCCACTAGATCCCGATATTCACTTGGCACAAGCTTAATCCCTGGAATGGGTTCTACAGTCACTCCCAACAGTTCATGGGGCTGTCACTGATCTTCCATAGAGACAACATCTTGCACCTTGCTTGGTATAATAGGAGGGGAAGATCCTGTTGCCAGCCTTAGTGTCCTCACTCCATTCTCCCACCAAATTAAGGGACGCCATTTATCGAGCCAAACCAAACCAAGAATGACAGCTTCGGTCATCTTGGGAACTACTACAAAATGGATAATTTCCCAGTGCTCCCCCAATTCTAAATGCACAGGTTTGGTTAAATGCATTGCAGGAGCTCTCCCAATGAGAGATCCATCTGCCTGCTCAAATCTCATGGCCAAAGGCAGGAATTTTGCCTGAATTCCTAGCTTTAGTACGGTGGGGAGATTAATTATGCACCAGGTGCACTCAGAGTCAATTAAAACATTTAAGTCCAATTGGGTCCCTGTTTTGGGCACTATGATTTTTGCAGACAGGGTAAAACGTGCTATGGGCTGATTCACCGTAGGGTCGACTTCCCCATTGTCATCACTATCATACAGCTCTGGCATAGGCAGTCGCTCTGGCAGGGCCTCCAGTTTTCCCCCTGGTGGAGAAGTAACCTTGGTGGTTTGCTCTTCGCTGGCGCACTTGGACTTCTCCTTCACCAAGCGTGGCTTTACTTTTGGCTTAACCATGGTGGCAGGGGCACTCCTTGCCTGGGGAAAAGGGAAAAGACACTCAGCTGCTTGATGCCCTAACTGGCCACATCTGAAACACTTGATGGGAGGCCCCACTGGTGCTCGATAGGAACCAGTGACTGCCACAGCTGGAGGGTGTCGAGCTGCAGGACATTTCTCTTGGATCCACCTCAGCCTGAACTCCAAGATGCTAGGCTTCAGGTGGTGATCCAGCTCGATGTCTAGGGTTATGGCCATGCAGTACCACTCTCGGACCTGGTCAGGGACGCCTTGGTAGGTGCATGCCTGGAACAAATCTCGATCCAGACCTGCTCAGAAATGGCAAATCAGCAAGCATTCCGGCCACTACCTGAGCCTGCCAGCCACTTTCCTGAATTCATGAACATACTCCTTAGCCGGCCTCCCTCTCTGCTTCAGATCATGGATGTCCTTCTCAGATTGCAGGGCTTGGGACTTATCCTGAAACCTGGCTCTCAGCTCACCTATGAATAAATTGATATCCCACAACTCAGGGTCTCATTCATCATATAGGGTGGTCACCCACTCGGCAGCTTCCCCTTCGAGGTTCGCCACCACCGCATCAATCATCCTGACTGCATTGAGGTAGGTACAAGTGTGGCGGTTCAGGTGGGTCCAGACCTGGTTCATGAAGAACGACAGCTTTTCAGGGTCTCCATCAAAAGTTGGTTTGATTGGAGGTAGTTCTAAGGGCTGTGGTGCCCAATAAGCCTATTGTATGCTTGGTCTTAAGCATTGAAGTTGCAGGGGAGCCACATCTGCAAACCTTCTGGGCTGAGCTCCCGGGCTTGCAGGACGCCGATCTCTGTTGGGAGTACATTGCTGCATAGGGCTCAAAGCCAAGGCTGATTGCGGCAGAGGTGAAGCAGCACAAGTCATTGTGACAGGGCTTGGGCTCCGCTGAAGAGGGGGGAGCATAGGAGACCTCCCGTATTCTCTTCCCCCAGAGATCACCCAGCGGGTGACAGGTTCCACTTCTCCAACCTCCAGCCGATCGAACAGTCTCTCCATGGAGTGGCTGTGGATGGCCATCAGATACTTCCATTCACCCGAGTCATCCCAGCCAGCAGGTCATTTCACTGTTCTCATCACAGGCGATCGCAGGTTGCATGATGACAGCAGAGGGAATTCTGCCTCAGCAACTTTAGGGGTGCTCCGTCTCTGTGAGGCAATCTCAGGCCGATCAAGCTCCCGTAAACTTAAGGCTCTCTCCAACTGTCCCAGACCCTCCGATGAGGCCATCCAAATCTTTGGCCGCACACCCGCGGCCGAGGCTCCACTCTCCACCTGGGCTGTAGCCTGTCTTCCAGCAGCCAATGCCACACTAAGACCTGAGGACGCCTCTCCTCTCTTCTCCATCTCAAATTCTTCCCTGAGTCTTTGTTGTCCTCCTACAGGTGTGAGGTGGGCGACTGGGGCTCAGGACCCCAATTAATGATTAGGAGTCTTGGTTTAATGTCATGGTTCCGATAGATGAGGCCAGATAAAACAGAACTCCAAGGCTTGAGGTTTCCTCTGAGAACATGTTTATTGGACACAAAGTATTGGCATGGTCAAAAGTGAAACCAAGACTAAAATCCCCTCCCAAAAGCAACAGTAATACAAAGTTACAGACCCACCCCATTGTCTATGCAATCAACTATGTTCCCCAATAACACATCCAGGTGGCCTTTCTAATACTAAAAATATCCTCCCCAGCTGAGGGAAACAGAAATGACCTTGGTTCCCATGGGATAAAAAATGTTTAGTCTAATAGAAAATGTCCCATTTCCCCCCTATCTTGTGGCAACAGGAAACAAGGAAAATGGCTTCAGCGAGGTCCGTTGCAAGGTTGACATCTTTGTTGTCTAGATTGAAGATATTTGATGAGATTGAAGATATTTGATGAATAGGTAAACTTCATTGCTGATCTTGAAGGCCAATGGTTTGTAGTGCTTCTTGTCAGCTTTATTTTTTTGTAGTTTTCTGGTGCTTCTTCTAGCGCCTCACGCATGACCGGCCAGGTGCTTTGAAGAGTGTTGATCCATTAATTTCATGACATATCCTGAGTGGTTGCTTGGAGCTGTTCAGGTATGGCCCTGAAGCCTTGACTAATGGCCACCCAAAACAGTGTAAAACCAGTGCTATTGTGGACATGACTTCTGTGAAGGGGAGGAGGTCAGTCCAATTATATTGCTAGTAATTAATGTAACAGCAGAGATATTGCTCCAGGATGGAATAAGTTCACTCACAGCCTCCATTTGTCTGAGGATGATGTGAGGAGTTGAGCCCTTGTGTGGTGCCTAACAACTTTAGAAACTCCTGCCAAGATTGAGACATGAATTGGACTCCGTGAAACATGGTATAAAATGCATCTGCTTGGAGGAGAGGTCGGTGATGATCACAAATCACTATATTTCCTGAGCTTTCTGCAGCTTGACTATAAAATCCATAGAGATTTCTTTCCACGGTGCTTTGGGGTTGGCCACTGGTTGTAGGAACCTGGGCAATTTCCCTGATCACCCTTTTTCAGAAGAGCAAATAGGACAGCTAGTGACATAACATTCAATATCTTTCTTTAGGGAAGGCCATCAAAACTGGCACTTTATTAAGTGGAGGGTTTCATGAAACCCAAATGACCAGTCATCTTTGAATCATGGCTCCTTTGCAGGATGAGGGTATGTTGACTCTCAGGCATGTAGATTTTAGCCCGAACCCAGGCAAGGCCATCACACATAGTACATTTAGTGGGCTTTAAACTATTAATCTTCAGTCAACAAGTCTTTTAGTGAGTTTGCATGATTTCATTCACTGAATGAAACCCCAGGCTAGGTTTTTATCTATGAAGGATCGGAGCTCTTCTAATTCCCTTGGGTGGTACGCGAGCACCTGGCTGGTGGTACGCGTAGGACAGGTTGAAAAAAAATGTAAAAAAAAAGTGTAAAAGTAGATGAGGTGAAGCGGCAGCAGTGCCGCACAGGCTTGTGGCAAAGTCAGCTGGAACTGCACGTTGCCTGGATCCTACTGAGAGCCCAGGATCAAAGTGCGCAGCTCCAGCTGATTGGCGGCAGCCTTGGGGGTGGCAGGCAGTCTCAAGCAGTCTTCAGTGGACATTCCGCTGGAGCTGCGTGACACATTGCCTGGTCCCCCCCACCCCCCCCCGATGCCCTCACCTCCCCCAAGTGTTTTTTAACTCACCTGCTTTCAGCAGCATTCCCTTTCTCCTGTCCTTCTTGGCCTTCATGTGTTTGTGAGACAAAAAAAAGTTCCATGAGACTTTCTAACTTCTCGCGAGCAAGAATATAATTAATGGACTGTGTCAGTGAGTGAGTTGGAAAATACCCTAAAATATTCTTAAGACAATAGTAGAAGTATAAAAATTATACCTGTCAAATAGTTTACGGGAGCTTGATCGGCCTGAGATTGCCTCACAGAGACGGAGCACCCCTAAAGTTGCTGAGGCAGAATTCCCTCTGCTGTCATCATGCAACCTGCGATCGCCTGTGATGAGAACAGTGAAATGACCTGCTGGCTGGGATGACTCGGGTGAATGGAAGTATCTGATGGCCATCCACAGCCACTCCATGGAGAGACTGTTCGATCGGCTGGAGGTTGGAGAAGTGGAACCTGTCACCCGCTGGGTGATCTCTGGGGGAAGAGAATACGGGAGGTCTCCTATGCTCCCCCCTCCTCAGTAGAGCCCAAGCCCTGTCACAATGACTTGTGCTGCTTCACCTCTGCCGCAATCAGCCTTGGCTTTGAGCCCTATGCAGCAATGTACTCCCAACAGAGATCGGCGTCCTGCAAGCCCGGGAGCTCAGCCCAGAAGGTTTGCAGACGTGGCTCCCCCGCAACTTCAATGCTTAAGACCAAGCATACAATAGGCTTATTGGGCACCACAGCCCTTAGAACTACCTCCAATCAAACCAACTTTTGATGGAGACCCTGAAAAGCTGTCGTTCTTCATGAACCAGGTCTGGACCCACCTGAACTGCCACACTTGTACCTACCTCAATGCAGTCAGGATGATTGATGCGGTGGTGGCGAACCTCGAAGGGGAAGCTGCCGAGTGGGTGACCACCCTATATGATGAATGAGACCCTGAGTTGTGGGATATCAATTTATTCATAGGTGAGCTGAGAGCCAGGTTTCAGGATAAGTCCCAAGCTCTCAGTAGGACCCAGGCAACATGCAGTTCCAGCTGACTTTGCCACAAGCCTGTGCAGCGCTGCTGCCACTTCACCTCATCCACTTTTACACTTTTTTTTAAACATTTTTTTTTACATTTTTTTTACATTTTTTTTCAACCCGTCCTACGCGTACCACCAGCCAGGTGGTCGCGTACCACTGGTGGTATGCGTACCACGGGTTGAAAAGCTATGGTTTAAGGTTGCCAACCCCTGCCCTAGTCTTTCCACTATGCTAGGGTTGACCAGGAACCTGGGCAGCCCAAGTCCAACATGGTTTCCTGTTTCCCTATACCATGATGAGGATATATTTAACACTACTGTTATTGTCACTGGTATCATGGGTGACTTACTAGGGGTTTGTCATCTGCCCTGCTATCATTCCCTGTCCCAGCACTTTGGAGTTTAGTCAGAATTCTCTCACTATCATCAGGTGGTGGAGTGAACTTGACGACCTACAATCCTTTGAGGGCTGTTTCTCAAGGTCTGGTAGGACCTTTGTCCCCTTGCTTTGATGTCCTGCATGGGGGGGGGCTCAGCAATCAGCAGCATGGTGCTCTTCTTTGCTGCAACAGAAGCAGTTGGTAGGCCAGCAGCATGGGCTGTGATCCTGCTTCCTGGGTTTCGGGGTTTCTTTTCTTTTCCAGAGTGAAAGGACATCACTGGTCTCAATTGGTGCATTCATGGTATTTGGCCCAGTCAATCTCCACTTCATTGACCAGAACATACCATCCTTGGAGGGTTCATGGTGTGCCTCAGGACAAGCAGATGTAAAAGACTTCATTGTTTAGCCCTCCGTAGAAACTCTTGATCAGCTTATCTTGGGGCCAGTCAGTTAGTCTGCAGGCCAGGCTCCAGAACTTTTGCACATAGGTGGCAACAAGTTGCCTCCCCGTTTGATAGTCTTAATTCAGGTTCTGGCCTTTTTGTCTGCAAGCAGGTTCTCAAACCACTTTCTTAGGACAGCCATGAAACTGTTGAAGATGCATAGCTCCACAGCATCATCATCATGGAGGGCCACCATCCACTCAGTTGCTTCTCCCTCCAGGATCATGGTGACATTTTGCACCCTGGCTGGGTCATTTGGCAGGTCAGCCCTATATTCTTGCATGTAGTTCCACACTTGGATGAGGAAGAATGCCAGCTGCTTCAGGTCACCATTGAATTTCACCCCAGGGTTGCTGGTATGCAATCTCTTCTCCAGGAAGAGGCACTCCATGCAGAAAGGATGGACTAGTTGAGTCACCGCTGACTGCTGTGCCAGAGCCTGCAGGATGATGGCCAGACCCACGGCAGGTGTGGGTGCTGCTTCGGTCAGTGGAGCTGGTGGTGGTGCTGGCCACTTTTGGGCATTATAGGCTTTGAACTTGTCAAAAACGTCTCTCAGGAAATTGATTGCCTGTTTGAGGATGACCTTGTGAGGGTCTGGCTCGCTTCCCGCCCTTCCACACTTGTCTTTGGCGCGTGGTGTCCTGTGGTGGCTTCCCAAGTGAAGGGAAGAGAGTCTCTTCTCCCAATCTTCCATCTTCCTGATCCTTACAGACCACCAGGACTTTGGCCAATCTTCTAGTGTCTCTGCTCCTTCCCTGAGTTTAGGGTAGTCACCACTGCTCCTGGGTCTTGAAGTGGCTTCTTCCCAGATCTCCATCTTCTCCGGTTTGTTCCCATGGTTAGACATTCTATGCACAGTCCCCACAGTAGACAAGGTCTCTGAATGGATCATTACTGCAGATCTCGCTTAATGTCAGACTTGCCCCAGCTTGGACATTCAGGAAAGAAAGACCCTCAACTTCATTTGTAGTGAAAGATATACTTTTACTGAAACCAAAAGATAACAGCATAGGAAAGTCAGATCTGAGGATTTCCTGCATAACCCCAGCAATTTTCCCTTCTCCCAGGCCCTCCCTCCTTGGTTATCTTGATGGTATCCAATAAGGTTCAAATTAGGTGTTTTGTTAACAATTGCACATTTTTGCTCCTCTTTGGATGGGTGTTTCACATTCCATTCCCAGGCTTGTATCCTTGGATCTTTCAACCACTGCCTCTGGATGGGACCTCTGGTCCCTGTCATCTCCCCTTCCTATCTTCCCATTTCCCCTCCCCACATTTAATGGCAACCTGCCATCAAAGTGAAGTTGGGCTGAAGTGATTTGATGGCAGCTCTGACAAAAAGTAGCAAAGTGTCATTCTATTCTATTCCATTCCATTCTGTTCTGTTCTATTCTGCATATAAAATATTATCTGTATATTAATATTCCATGTAAGGTTTGTTAATTATCCGGTCTGTGGATCTTTATTGTTTTACTGTTCCTTGGACAAAATGGTTAAACATCAACAACTGGTAGATTCCTAGTATTTTCTTTTGTCTCCCACTCAGTGTCACCTGTTGACAGAAAAAAAATGACCAATCTTCATCCTGAAAATGCCTGCAAAAGAGACCTTAGCACCTTTCAGGTTGTCTGAATGGTAGGTTGCTCATTGTTGATTCGTTACACTGGGCAATATCTAAATACAGATATCCATTGTTCTCAAAGCTCTGGTGATAGAAAGGATTAACCTTTAACCTTTCTATAGTAAATCTATTGAGAAGCACTTTTGTTATGTCCTGGGCCTTGCTGAGTCATTCAGCAAGGCTCAGGAAGGCTGCAGAAAGGTTGCAGAGACCCAGACAGACCACGTGTCTGCCCGGGACCCAGACAGGCTGTCTCCAGCCTTGCGGTGCCCATATTTTCAAAAAATGAAAGAATGTGGATACCACGGGAACCTGAAGGGAAATAGGTTGCCAGGAGTAAGGTTGACCGCATAATATGCCTACCGGCCAGCCATATGTATATGATGTTAAACAATACGCATAGTATTGTTTAATCCAAGAGGGGAGGGGTGTTATGTTCTGGGCCTTGCTGAGTCATTCAGCAAGGCTCAGGAAGGCTGCAGAAAGGTTGCAGAGACCCAGACAGACCACGTGTCTGCCCGGGACCCAGACAGGCTGTCTCCAGCCTCGCGCACATGCGCGAGGCGGGAGAATGGCCTGCAATGATTGGCTGTGCATCCCCTTGCATGGGGAGTATAAAAAGGGCCTGTTGCCATTGTGTGGTTGCTTCTGTTCTTGCTTCTGTTCTGTGAATGTAATCAATAAAAGATCCTTTGTTGTGAACCTGCCTCGTCTTGATGCCTGCCTTGCGAGAACAGAACAACTTTGTTCTTTGAATGATTGCTTGTACAAGTTTCTAGCTTAGTGTTCTTAAAGAAAGCCTTGTCCTGGAGAAGGACTGTCCAATGAAACTACTGAAGAGACGTTCTCTTTAGATCATGTCTCTGGAATTCAGTTCTTACAGAAGTTAAAGACACTGGACAGAAACTGCTTATCTACATTGCTTGGATGCCACAATTCTAGGATCAAACTCTTTGATACCTTTCACCTCACTAGGTAGATCATCAGTGCAACACTGGCATCTAGTGGCTACAAAAGTTATTCAAAGAATTGGGATAGTTGTGAGGAAAAAATACATTTTCCTCCAGAGACTTCCTTCCAGGATTTAGCTATTAATTTGTTTTATTTCTGGGAAAACAGTTTTTCCAGAAGGTCAGGAACTTCTTACTTCAGTCTGGGATGTATTCTAAAACTTGTTGTTTGGGGAGCTGGAAGTTTCATTCTGAAGAAACAATTTCTCAATAGCCTTACCTTTTAGATATTGCAAACACTACTAATTTCTTTCAATAACTGGTTTAAACTTTCAGAGACAACCCAAGCTCATCTTATGATTTTGGTTATGATTTTGGCTTTAATAATCTGCGGAAAACAGAAAAAAACACAA
Organism: Azemiops feae; assembly: GCA_023970755.1. NCBI lineage: Eukaryota > Metazoa > Chordata > Lepidosauria > Squamata > Viperidae > Azemiops > Azemiops feae. Next base: position 114,622 of record JALGBA010001899.1, on the reverse strand, counting down.
CTTTCCAAGATAAAGGTCAGGTTTGTTTATTCAAAACTCATGTTAGCTAACAAGTGGAAGCAATACAGAGAATTGAATAAAATTTATAAAAAATAAATGTGATGTACATAAAGAAGTGTTAAAAGAGAAGTCCAGGACTTGTTTTCCCCACTGGGAGAATGCACAGGAGAAGGGAAATACCACTGCAGAAATTAACAAGTTGAAGCCCTAGGTTTCTGGGACTTTGAAGTTGAAATATTTCAGGGGGTTGTGCAATGTGTTTGAGCTTTTGTGCCTTTTGCTATTAAAAACTCAAAGTAGAACTTTCCTCCCATCAACAGCAGATTTCTCACATTTTCTTCTAATTTTTTTCTCCAGGAAACTGATGAAAACCTGGATTGTTCTTCTTGGGGGAGGGGAAGAGACAAAGGAAGAAAAGCAAAATAATTTCTCCTTGCCCTATTTTGTTGGCCAGGCAAACCAAGGGAAAGGGTTTTTTTTTAATGGCTTATTTCAGTAATTTCCTAACAAAATTTAAAAATCTTGTCTCTGATGATTAAAGATGTTTAGCAGCTTCATAAATGTGACATCAGTTTTCCTACACAGTATTCCCACCCCAGATATTCCACTCAAAGTGAGCTGGAGGACAATAAATGCATTTGAGGATGGATAACAGTCAAATAGTTTCTCTCTCCCACTATTTCTCAGCCTTCAAGCTAATTGATCACTATTAGACAGATAAAATAGTGAAACTAGGAAATTTGTTGCTTTCTATGGCTTTCTATAGACCAGCCATTAACAGCACAATTAAACATCTTTGAACATCAATTTTTTTACCCCAAGGATAGATAAATACCTTAATATACATACATGCACAAAGAAAGAAAAATAATATCAGAGCTCTTAAGTTTTATACATCACGGCCAGGTATTTTCATAGTAGATCTTAGATTAACTTAAGTTACAATATTTTCATCCCATTTTACCTTTGACTTGATATCAATTTGAGCCTAAAGAAACATTCGTATATCCAATTTAACTACCCTGACATCAACTAGGAGACAAACTCTGCAACAAATGAGAAATCAAACAGGTTCCTGACCAACCAGCTGACAACTTCATCACCAAAAAGGTAGAGGTAACAACTAGAGGGACAGCTATACTGGACCTTATTCTTACCAATAGAGAAGGGATAGAAGGGATTGAAGTTGTAGGAACTTTAAGGGAGAGTGACCATGTCATATTAGAATTCAATATAAAACAGACACAAGCAACAAAACATAATTAAACCAGTGTTTTAGACTTTAAAAGAGGCAATTTTAACAAACTTTGAGAGAGCTTGGGAATGATTCCATGGATGAAAATCTTAAAGGGCAAATCAACTCAAGAAGCATGGGAAACTCTGAAAAATACGATTATACTAGCCGAATCCAGTTCAGTACCACTAAATAGAAAAACAAGAAAAAACCAGCATGATTGCACAAAGAATTTTCAGACCAGCTGACAGAAAAAAAAGAACAAGTACAAAAAATAGAAAAAGAGACACATAACTAAGGCAAAATACCAACAAATAGATCAAACCTGCAAAGATGAAATTAGAAAAGCTAAGGCTTTGAACAAAGTAAGACCTGCAACAAATATCAAAAACAAAATAAATTCTTTCAACAGATAAAAAACAAGAAAAAAGACAAAGAAACTTGGGAGAAGATGGCAAAGAAGTAACGGGTAGTAAAGAGAAAGAAGAACTAATTGATTTAAAATGTGTATCTGTCTTCATGCAAACCTCCCCCCCCATTACTTAACTTATGAAAACCAGAACCATAAATGACAGATTAGGAATGCAAATTAAAATATGCAAAAATAAGGTGAGAGACATCTGTCAGTTCTAGATGGGTTCAAATCACTGGTCCTGACAGACTACATCTCAGAGTTCTGAAGGAACTGTCAGATGTGATTTCAGAATCATTGAAAGATATTTTTCAAAATTCTTGGATCACAGGGGAATTACTTGAGGACTGGAAAAGAGCTGATGTGGTTCCCATCTTCAAAAAAGGAAAAAAAAGAAACCGTTCCAGTGTAAAGTCCTGCCTCAGTTATCCCATTAGGAAAGTATAACTCTTGAAATAAGCTTTATTTCAAAATAATCTTTTACTGAGAGAAAGTGATTACAGAGAGTTAGGCAGAATCTGAAGTTCCCACATGAAAAGGTTAGGTTAATTTCCCATTGTCCAACCCCACCCCATTGGCCCAGTCCATCTGGAGCCAATCTGTTGGTGTGAAGTTGTTGTGAGAACTCTGAGCCGAACAGGTGATAACAAGTTGTTCTCTGATGCTGTGACCTTGGTAACAGACAGGAGTTAGCCAGAAAGGAATCAAACCAGATAGCCCTGAGGGCTCATTCCCCCCTCCCCAATTCCCATGGAGATACATTAAAGCAAAAGCAGAAACAATGTAGAAACATCTTCAATCCTCAACCAGCACTTCCCCCTTCCCCTCAGAATGGCAGCATTCTGGTAGGGACATGACATGCCGCCCCCCTAAAAGAAGGGAATTTCCACTTGGAGAAAAGAAAATAAGAAAGAGGGAATAAGAAAACAGCAATTACACATTCATTTAGGTTTATCAGGGTAAACGGTCATGGAATTGTTTAAGTAATCTAGGGGCTTTAACACGTTTCTTTTGTACTCATTCATTTTGAGCCCTCGGGAGGTTTTTCCATGCCACCAAGTATTGGGTGAGCCCCCTATGCATGCGTGAATCAAGGATTTCTTTGATCTCAAAATGTTGTTCCCCTTCCACCATAAGAGGTTCGGGAACTGGAAGGGGTGCTGGCCGTGGGGCAAAACCACCTCCGGTTTTAGGAGATTGCAGTGGAAAATGGGGTGGACTTTTCTCAGAGACTTTGGTAATTCTAGCTCTACTGTGAGCAGATTAATAATTTGTTTCATGGGGAAAGGCCCTGTATATTTTGCCCTAACTTTTTTGAGGGCTGCAAAGATTGTAGGAACTGTGTGGACAAGTATACTTGGTCCCCAATGTGAAATGGTTTGGGCTCTATCCTCTTTTTGTCGGCTTGGGTTTTGTAAGCTGCTCTGGCCTCTGCAAGTACCTTGCATACCATAGGCCGGGTATTTTTTAACTGATCTATCCATCCTTTTAAGGAGGGAATTGTCTTTAGCTAGCAGCTCAAGCATTGGATTAAAATCTTGTTCTGTTGCCACTTGGAACAGTGTGAAGCCTGTGCTGGTGTGTACAGTATTGTTATATACAATGTTATTGCCACTTCAGCAAATGGCAAGAGGTCGGTCCAGTTGTCCTGTTTGCCGTTAATGAAGCAATGCAGGTACTGCTCTAGAACTGAGTTCATTCATTCTGTCCCCTCTATTCATTTGTGGATGGTGACCAGAACTAAGTCCTTGGTCGGTTCCTAAGAGGTCCAAAAAAGCTCTCCAGAACTTTGACATGAATTGGATGCCTTTATTCAAGGTGATGTGTTGTGGCACTCCGTGTAGGCAGTAAAGTGGTGCAGAAACATCTTAGCTAACCCTTTGACCATTGAAATCTTCTGGCAGGGGTTGAAATGTACCTGCTTGGAGAACAGATCAGTCACGACCCAAATTACCATGTTTCCCACGCTTTTGGGAAGTTCCACAATAAAGACCATGGAGATCTCTCTCCAGGGTGCGGATGGCTCAGCTACTGTCTGAAGCAACCCTGGCATTTTCCCTTGCCTCCGTTTTGTGATCACTCATACAGGGCAGCTGGAAACATAACTCTCAATATCCTTTTTGAGCGGAGGCCACTAGAACTGTCTCTTAAGGAGATGCAGGGTTTTCACAAATCCAAAGTGCCCCACCAACTTTGAGTCTTGGCAGGTTTGCATGGTTTTTAGCCTCTGGTTGGCAGGTACATACAGCTTTCCACCCACCCAGGCCAGTCCATCCTGCATAGAGCAAATATTCTTGTGGCTGTCAAACCATTTGTCTCCTTCCAGGGGTTTTAAAAAAGCTGTTGCGGTAGCATTGTCCATAGATAGTTTTTCTTTTTACTGTGCTCTTGTGGTTACCTGGGCTGCCAGCTGATGTGAGGCGAGGAGAGGCTTGATTATTTCTGCTTTGGAGCTATTGCATTGCGGCATTCTCGACAGACCGTCTGTCAAAGTTTTTCCCTCCTGATAAATAGCCTAATCTGAAGTTGAAATGTTGGAAGTACTGAGCTCACCATGCTTGTTTAGGGGATAACTTTTGAGGGGTTTTCAGAGCTTCTGGGTTTTTGTCATCAGTCCAGACCTGGAATGGAATTTTACTCTCTTCTAGAAAATGTCTACAGGAGAGGAGAGCCCATTTGACTGCATAGGCCTCCTTCTCCCATACCATCCGTTATTCAATTTTAGTTACTTTTTTTTATGTGTAAGCACATGGCTGCAGTTGCCCCTCCTCATTCTTCTGCAGTAGCACAGCCCCCACAGTGACGTTGCTGGTGTCAGCTTGAATGACAAAAGTTTTTTCAGGGTTTGGGTGCTTCAACAGCGGTTCAGCAGAAAAAAGTCTGTTGAGTTTTTTTAATGCCGCCTGGCATTCCATAGTCCATTTCAGAGGTTGGCTGGATTTTGGCTTGTTCCTCCCCCCTCCTTTTGTTTTTAGTAAATTGGTGATGGGAAGAACTATCTGAGTGAACAAGGGGATGAACTGTCAGTAAAAGTTGGCAAAACCTAGGAAACTTTGCAACTGTTTCCTGGTGCATGAGAGTACCCATTCTAATACTGCTTGCATCTTTTCTGGGTCTACTTTAACCCCTTCATGGGAAATATAATAGCCCAGGCAGTCAATTTTTTCTTTGTGAAATTCACACTTGGACAATTTAGCATATACAAGGGCAATTTGGAAATAAACCTCCATTTGGTTATCGATGACACACTTGTAGGTACAGAACGTTTATTAAACATATTAGAAAACTACAACATTATATTACTTTTTGACATAATTGCCATTCAAATTGAGGCACTTGTCATAACGTCTTACAAGGTTTGAAATTCCTTAGTAGTAGTCACTTGGCACCAAATCTGGGCTATGGGGGGGATCAAAAACATCCCAACAGAACTGCTTCAAAAGTTCTTGGGTCATCTAGCGGTGTGCGGGTGAGCATTATTGTGAACCAATACCACAGTGGAAGTGGTGCCATAGAAAATCCCACCAAATGTGAAGATGCCAAAGGAGTACTGCTAGTGAAGTTCATGGAGTGTGGTTCGACCATGAATTCAGAAGTCTACTGTGAAATGTGACTAAAACTCAGACCATCCATAACAAGAGTCGGGGCATGCTGACTTCCAGTGTGGTGTTGGTTCTTCCTTGGCAACTTCCTTAGGGAGGGAATTCCTGTTCTTTGATGGAGTCAGTGACATGCTAGAAAGGGGGTGGGCAGCTCAGAGGCCTTTTCACTTCTAACACTTTGAAAAGTGGTGCCTCTTGAACTGCCAATTTTATATCTTTTTTTTTTCATGATAGCAATAACACTTAGACTTATATAACGCCCTACAGTGCTTTATAGCACTCTCTGGACGGTTTACAACATCAGCATATTGCCCCCAACAATCTGGGTCCTCATTTTACTGACCTCAGAAGGATGGAAGGCTGAGTCAACCTTGAGTCTGTCAGGACTGAACTCCTGGCTGTGGGCATTCTAACCACTGCACCACCATGGTTCCTTTCTTCTTACCTTTAATTGTTAGAGAGCTCTGGCATTTTGATTTGCCAGAAACCTCATGCTGCTTTAAACATCATCTCTTCCCAGAATGCTGAGGATTTGGGATAAAGTCTTTTGTACTTTGTGTTCTAAATTGCTGTTGCCAGTCGAAAGCCATTACATTATTCTATACTTTCTATAAAATATTCTTAGGAATCACACATACTTTCTAATAATATTGAAACTTCTGGGAAGAACCTTTGCATCCCATCAAAAACCAAATAGATCAGGGATCCCCAATTCCCAGGCCACAGCCCACTACCAGGCCTTGAGCCTTTCAGAACTAGGCTACAGCAGTTTGCATGAGCAGTGGGAGCATGTGCCTGACGTTGCGCAAATGGAGCTGCAGGTGAGCTTGCCCACCATGCACATGGAACCATCCCCTCTCCCCCCCCCCCCCGCCGGTCCACAAAGCTGAAAAGGTTGGGGAACTCTGAAATAGATCATGAGAACCTAAAGTATTCCTAGACACCTCAAAAATTCATTCAATGTCAAATCAAGTAGGAATATGCTTTTAGTTTTTTAGAACAAGCTCTAATATTTTGTTCCTTTGACTATTCTCTTGACTTTATACTAATAGATATAATAGCAACCTTGAAATATCAGTGAAACATTTAAAACATTTAACTGCCAGAAATGGAACAAAAACAAGCAAAAGCAGGGAGATAGATAGAGAGATGAACACCCCCACTCTTACATATGGTAGACTTTTAATGTTTGAAATGTTTTGCTGATGTGTAACAAATTAATATCAAACTATATTTTTGCTAACTGAACTGAGTAGCATATATCCTTGATTTAATATAGGGATTAACTCTTAGTGTGGTGGATGTAAACTAAGCTGGAAATTACACACAGTAATTTTTCAACAGTTTTAAATGCAATATTTTATGTATAAGCACCTCAAAACAGCAAGAATTGGAAGGAAAACTAGTACAGGCTCTAAAACTAAACTAAATTTTGCTGACTGGTCCGATTCTACCACTGCTGTTGTTTCCCACACTTCATCTTTCCTTCTCCCCATTTTTTTGTCCTTATTCAGCCTAATGCTGTTGCTGCTCTGTAGCATTCCAGGCCTTCTCTTTCTTTTATTTCCATCACTTCATCTTTATTTTCCTCACATTATCACACTACTTTTCTTTTCCCTTTTGACAGCATATAATAAACTTTTAATGGATTTTATTTGCTTTTTTTATTATTCTGAGAAGCCTCCATTTACTAATTCAGACATTTGGACACTACAATAAGCGATCATTTGGAGAGACTAACTCCTGTTTCAGTGGGATCAAAAATGAAAATGTTGATTATGTGAGTCATAAAATCATCAGATTGGTGTGGCTGCCCACCCTTTACTTAAAACCCCTCCAGTGATGGAGCCACATTTCTCTAGGAGGCAGCTGTTTCACTATTAAATTGCTCATTATTATTGCAAAAAAATTGGGGATTGTTGGGGACTGTTTAAGTTCCTATGCAAATTCCTGGTCAACAACAAACATTAATTAGAGCTTAATATCTCAACATCCTGGATTGACATTCCATTCCAATTATCTATAGAGCAGAGCTGAACAAAGAGAATACTGTAACCCTAACAGTATTTGGGCTTCTTTGGAAATGCAAGTAGTTTTCATTTACTAATGGCTGCATTCAGTGATAATTTGAAGTTATGACTGCTGCAAAAGTAACTTAACAACACATGACTATATTTTCAACGGCATCCTTCAGTCACATGGTCACCATTAAAGGCAGTACATGTCCTATGCCTGACATGTTATCCCCCCCCCCTCAACCTTGCAAAGAGACTGAAAAGGAAGGAATTGAAAGAGAGTAAGAAGGCACACAAAGGAGAAGGGGCAGAGAAAAAAACCCCAATTGATTTCTGTGGGCAATCTTAGCTATGCCTGACACATTCACAATGGGGAATATATCAGGCTGCCTGTATAGTGTGCTCATGATTGCTGGTGCCAGCACATTGCTTTCAATATGTATTACTCATTATGTACTGGTTTACTCTCTTGTAATCCCTTCCTCTCCACTGAATGTAAGCACACAATGTAAACATTCTTTTTTTGTTAATTATCCTAACAGTAATTAGCAATTTAATAAGCATTTCAAAAGGCAAGCAAACGGGAAAGCACAGTTGCAGTCAAGTGATTTCCTATTTAGTGACAGAATTTAGTGACAGAGCTGCTGCTCCCAATTTTGCTGAACAAGAACTATTTTTGTTTTCCTTAAAAAGATGTTATCCATGGGCAAAGGTATAACATCTAGCAATGAGACTAAAAGGGCATAAGCAATAATTGTCCAATGAAAGCAGTCTGGATTGGCAATTTGTTCTGTTCAGATAGATACTGCTTTAAACATACCAGTAGTATAAATTGTGCATGTTAATTATTTTACTTGTTGTTAACTCAAGCAATTTATCTTTTTTTTTCAGTTTTCCACCTATCTCATAAAGTTACCACTGTGGTTCCAGAAAGTGTTCTCCTCATTGTCCTCGGCATCTTTCTGGGTGGCATTGTATATGCAGCTGACCATATTGCCTCCTTCACCCTTACACCAACAGTTTTTTTCTTCTACCTATTGCCACCCATTGTGTTAGATGCAGGATACTTCATGCCAAACCGACTATTCTTTGGCAACTTAGGGACAATTCTTCTATATGCTGTCATTGGGACTATCTGGAATGCTGCTACCACAGGCTTCTCCCTTTATGGAGTTTATCTTAGTGGAATAATGGGTAAGACTGAATTTTCAGACACACTATTATTTCATTATTAGTAATCCAAAATAATATGTACCTTTCAATAAACTATAGAGAATGCTACACAAAGGAATGCTAGTTTGTATTTGAATTATAAATTATTAAACATGATGTAAATACAACAAATGATACTTTCTTAAGCATAAAGTATTTGTGGCACCAACCATAAATGGGCACACATTACTATTTTCAAATATTGCTTAGTAACTATAACTGATTAAAATAAAATATACAGACATGTGGAGTCCTTAGTGCTCTCTGAGTTGGTGGTTTTCTTGCAGCTGTTTCATTACCAAACTAGGTAACATCATCCAGTGCTAAAAGGGATGTATATTTTATATATTACTGTCTTGCCTTTTCAGTGTTGGTGGGAATGGCCTGGATGTTTCCTTGATTAGGCTTTGTTATTGTTAATTTTGTCTGCATTGGTAGTTCCTTAGTTGGGATATTATTTATTTCTTGATTGTAGTCTAATGTTAATCTTGGTATTAATTTTGGTCTCTGCTCATCTGGATGTTGATTTGTGGTGAGGAGCTATTTTGGTCTTTTTGTTCCTTTTTTGGCTTGTTGATTGTTTCTTATGAATGGTATGTAGATACTGTTTATGTCTATCTGACAAATCGGCCATCCATAGGCACATAGATATAAACAGAAATGATTCAGCCATGTATACATGTTATTGATAACTATTACAAGTTATCAAAGCTTGATTTTCTTCAATTTGACCTTTCATCTTTTTTGCTTAATGGCTGGAATTAATTGTCCTATTGTCAACTGTCCAACTAGCAAACTCAAAATCAAGGAATCTTCAAGGCTTTGAAGTACCATAAAAGATAAAACTTTATAGAATACATATCTCAGAACTGGAGAAGCAAAACCAGCACTGGTTTTCCCATGCAAATTTTTGCCTAATTAACAATAGCTTCCCTTAACCCCCACCCACCAGGTGTTCACATTGTCCAATCATATATTTTGATTTGTTACGGGAACAGTCCACTTCTCTATCAGACACCTGCTTTAGTGACCTTGGCATTCTTGTAGGCTCTCACGATCAGTGGATGGCTTCTTAGAATCCTGTTTCCTCCCTACGCTTTCTACCCCTCCCTCCTGTTTCTATGGCAAGTTGAGTAACGATAGAAGTTAGCAGGCAACTTAGCAATTCAACCTTGACATGCCAGCCCCCTGAAAGAAGGGTAAACATAGGAAAAGAATAATCACAATTAAACAAATATTCAAATATTATCCTCTTGGACATTGAGGGTATTTAGCATGCAACTTTCTTATTAATCTTCAGCCTTAACATTATGAGCTCCTAACTATTCAGCATCAGCTAAGGAGTAACCTCTCCACTGAGCTAAGTACTGTAACTTCCCCCTAAAAATCCTTGAGTCCAGTATTTTCTTAACCTCATAATGCTTCTCACCACCAATATAGGAGGAGGAGGTTCCTCTCCAACTGGTATTAAGCTAGATCCCTTAAATGGTTTCAACAAACTGCAATGGAACACTGGGTGGACTCGCTTCAACTCTTTTGGCAACTGTAGTTCAACATTTACTGGATTAATGACTTTCACAATTAAGAAGGGTCCTATGCACTTAGGATTCAGTTTTTTTATAAGGTTGCCTCAGTTTGAGATACTTGGTAGATAGGTACACCTGGTCCCCAATCCTATAATTATCTTGGGGAGCTCTCTTCCAATCAGCTTGCCTCTTATGCAATTCCCTAGCCTTATCCATTATCTTCTGTATCTCCCCCGGTAACTTTCAGGATGTCTATCCATTCAGCTAAAGACAATGAGGAGGGAGATTCCCTCGGCAGTTATGGCATTGGTACAAAATCCATTCCTGTAGCTACTTTGAATGGGGTGAACCCAGTGCTACTATGTATGGAGTTATTATATGCCACTTCTGCAAAAGGCAGAAATTCCGCCCAATTGGCTTGCTGATAGTTCACCTAGCAATGCAAATATTGCTCTATTATTGAGTTAGCCCTCTCAGCCAATCCATTAGTGCTTGGATGGAAGCCAGAATTAAGTGCTTGTGAGGAACTTATTAGTTTGATAAGCTCTCACCAAAACTTTGTTGTGAACTGCACCCTCTGGTCAGAGATGATACACCTTGGGACTCATGCAGTCCATATATATGCTACATGAACAATTTGGCCAAAGTTCAGGCTGATGGGGTTTTCGGGCATGACACAAAGTGTGCTTGCTTTGAAAACAGGCCAAATCACTGTATTCCTGGAACTCTCAGGAAGTTCCATAATGAAATCCATGGCGATCTCCCCCTATGGGCCACTGGGATAGTCCCTGGCTACAACAGTCCAGGAGGTTTCCTTGGCAATCTTTTCATGGATGTGCAGGTCGGGCATCCTGCAACATAGCTCTCTATGTCCTTGTTCATCTTAGGCCACCAAAACTATCTCCTGGCTAGGTGGAGAGTGTTCACAAAACCGAAATGGCCCATGGGCTTTACATCATGACACCTTTGCAAGATCTGAACTCTTAGGTAGAGTGGCACATACAGCTTGAGACCCTTCCATGTCAGGCCCTCCCTTGTCATCAAATTCTTCTCTGTTTTCTGAACCATTCATCTTCCTCCAGGACTTCCTTCAATTTCTGGGTGAACTCAGGCTGGCTGAGGGAGAGCCCGCAAAATTGGCCTTGTAGATCCTTGCACTGCCAGTTGTCCAGATTGAGTTAACCATCTCTCCCCTGGAGCTCTTGTACTGGGGCAGGCAAGAGAGCGTGTCTGCCAGGAAGTCCCCCCCCAAAAAAAGCAGGTACCAAAGGGTAAAGTTAAATCAGTTGAAGTATTGAGGATGAATTGTCGGTAGAAATTGACAAAACTCAGAAAGCTCCGCAGTTGCCTCCGGGTCACTCTAACAGGGCCTTCACTTTCCCAGGGTCCATTTCTACTCCATCGCTCAATATGCAATATCCTAAATAGTCTAAACTACCAGTAGTTCTGTGAAAGTTGCAGTTGGATAGTTTGGCATAAAGCTAAGCTTTCAATAGCTTCTGTAGCACTTCCCTCACTAGCTTCACATGCTCTTCTGTTGTCTCAGAATAGATGAGAGTGTCATTCAGATAAACCAGCACCCCTTTGTACAGCTGATCATGCAGCACCTCATTAATCAGTTGCATGAATACAGCTGGCCTCCCTGTAGCCCAAAAGGCATCACTTGGAATTGATAGCATCCTAAGGGGCAGTTAAAGCTGTCTTCCATTCATCCCGCTCCTTGTTCCTCACACAATAATACGCTTCTCTCAAATCCAGCTTGGTAAATACATTCCCCTTGGACAGGTGCCCCAGCATGTCCTTCATAAGGGGGTATATATTCTCCATGCAAACCCCGTTGATCCCTCTGAAGTCCACGCACAATCTCAATGATCCATCTTTTTTCTCCTTAAAGAGCACCAGTGCTGCCAAGTTGGATTTAGCTGGTTGGATGAAACCCCTAGCTAACTTTTTATTCACAGAGCTCTTCCATCTCTCCTGGGGTCATAGAGTACATATTTGGCTTAGGACGTTTTGCCCCCAGCAGCAACAATTGCAGTCTGTGGGGCAGTGAGGGGGAGCACATCTGATTCCCGCTCACTAAATACTTCCACCAAGTCTTGATACTCTTTTGGGATGTTTGGCTCTGCTGGATTGCTCTCAGCTAGCATATTAATTGGTTCTGCTTTCATTTTCACAGCCGATCACATTCGTCTAACTTTCGGCAGTTTCTCTAATCCTAGCCCTTTCTCAGCCACCATATCTTACTTCCCCAGTCAATTGACGGCTTCCACTTTTTTAGCAACAACAAGCCCAGTATCATTGCCTCTGCCATCTTTAGGGCTACAATAACCCGGATAGTCTCTTCATGGCTCCCTGCCCTTAGGCCAGTGGTGGCGAACCTATGACACGGGTGCCAGAGGCGGCACTCAGAGCCCTCTCTGTGGGCACGCGTGCTGTCATCCCAGTCCTAGGCCTTCAGCTGGGTTTTATAAAACCTTTTTGCTTTAGGCCTCCGCCGCCGTGTGCAAAAAAAAAAAAAGGTTCAATCAGTCAATTTCAACTTCTTGCGGAAAAAAAAAAAGATCTTGCAAAGTTGTAATTGATTGATTGAACTTTTTAGTCCCACCCTGTCTGCCATTACCATCATAGCCACGCCCACCCAATTGGCCATGCCCACCCAATTGGCCACACCCAGCCAATGGGCCACACCCACCTGGCACTCGATGATGCATAAGTGGGTTTTGGGTTGCAGTTTGGGCACTCAGTCTCTAAAAGGTTCGCCATCACTGCCTTAGGCTCCCTGGCTCAATCAGGCAGATTGCAGACACACACACCCATAAGCGAGCTATCTATTTGCTCAAATTTCATGGGCTGCTTTAGTCTCTTAAGTCTCAGTCCCAACATTCCACTGTCCACAGGTTGATCAAGCAGCAAGTGCACCCCGAATCTAACAGGGCGGTGAAGACCCCCCTTACTTCTGATTGGGGCACTACCACCTCCACTTGGGCAATCAATGAGGTGATGGCTCCACTTACCATCGGATCATCTTCCCCCTTGCTGTCACTCTTATAGAAGACTGGTCCAGGCTTGCTGGGGGTCGGAGTTCCCTCCACTTTGCTTGATTGGAGGAGACCTCCATGATCTGCTACACCACTCGTGTTTTCTCCTTTCTTTCTTCCTTGGAGTTTTCTTTGGCTTGGGTTGGCTTGGGATCCTTGGCATTGACGCGGGTTGGGGGCAGGCAATTGGCTGCCCTGTGACCTTCTTTCCCATATCAGAAGCAAGCTCCTGTGGGTGATGCAGACCCTCTCTAGTGATTGGAGGAGGGGGCCCTCCCCTCTACATGTTGGTAGGCACTTCTCTTGGCTTTGGCAGGGGCGGCTCTCAGGCACTGCATGTTACCGATACTCCATCAGATTCCACTGTAATGGCCAGTTGGTATCACACTTGGAAGTTGTCAGGGATTCCCTGGGACAGGCAATTCTGGTACACCTCTCTGCTTATCCCTTCTCAAAATTGGTAGACCAATAGGCATTCTGGCCACCCTCTTAGCTTCCTGGCCAGGCTGTGAAACTCCCAAATATACTCAGTCATGGACCGGTTCCCCTGCCTTATGGAGCAGATATCAGATACCATCTGGCGGGCTTATATGGGATCCCCAAATCTAGCCCAGAGCCCCTCTAGGAAGGTGTTGATGTTTCCCAATTCTGGAGCTCTCTCATCATGGAGCACTACCATCCATTCAACAATGTCTCCTTCCAGATTCACAGCAATAGCATTCACACAGGCCCCTTCATCCAGGAATGCTGCTCCATGCCACTTCAGGTAGATCCACATTTGGTTCAGGAAATAGGCGAGTTTTTCCAGATGGCCATCAAATGTGGCTTTCAAAGGTGGTGGCTCATGTCATTCTGGACTAGCAGGTAGCTGAGCGGCACCCTCACAACTTGCTGGGCAGTGTGGGCTGGAGCTCCCCCCACTGCAGGAACTGGCAGGGGCTGCCCAGAAGCTGCCAATGGGATCTCAGCCATTCCCCTGTTTCCTGCCATCCCCTGACACACCCGACCCTGCACCATTGGTTGGTACAGAGAAGGGGACAAAGTCAACATAGTCTGACCTGTTCCAGGTGCCATCCTTCAGGATGGGGATTTTGCCTGCTCCTCTCCTTGCCTCTCCATCCCAACAAGCATCTTGCGCAGCTGCTCCACTGAAGGCGGAGGTGGTCAGGGGCTTCCACTTTGCTGACTCTTCCCACTCTGCAGCCCTCTTGGCCTTCCACTTGCTCCCTCAGGTTATCGCAACCCCCAGTGGAATTAGGGGAACTCCATCTCGGTGGCATCCATTGGATTTTCAGGCCAGTATAGAGAGACCCGGCCACAGCTCCTTCTTCTCACACCAGTGGCTGCTCCATCTTCTCTGCTCTTACTTTGGACTGCATTACCACTGGCTGTGTCCTGGAGTCCACCTGGGCTGATGCCAGTACTTCCTGAGGAGGGATCAGTCCAGGCTTGGCTGTGGTATGGATCTTCTTCTCAGTTGCTGACATTGCTATGCTACAATCCTCTCAGAAGCTTCTGAATAGGTTGCATTCATAACGTTAGAGAGCTGGTTTAATGTCAACTGTCCGACTAGTGAACTCAAAATCAAGAAATCTTCAATGCTTTGAAGTGCCATAAAAGATAAAAATTTATTGAGTACACATCTCGGAACTGAAGAAGCAAAACCAGCTCTGGTTTTTCCATGCAAAATTTTGCCTAATTAACAATAGCTTCCCTTAACCACACCCATCAGGTGCTTCCATTGCCCAATCATATGTCTTTGGTTTGTTATGGGAACAGTCCACTTCTCCATCAGACACCTGCATTAGTGACCTTGGCATTCTTGTAGGCTCTCATGGTCAGTGGATGGCTTCTTAGAATCCTGTTTCCTTCCTACACTTTCTACCCCGCCCCCTATTTCTATGGCAAGTTGAGTAGTAATAGAAGTTAGCAGGCATCTTAGCAATTCAACCTTGACACCTATCTTCATGAATGGAGTTCATGAATGGATCGTTTCTTATAGCAAATACATCAACCTAATCTCATAAATTCTTCAGTTTACCAAAAACAAGGTATTCAGTATCTGAAGGAATAAACAAATTGAAAAATCAGGAAACTAATTCAAAGTCAAATGTTAGTGATGGCTGGTAAGGATTTTGTCAGGTAGTTAAAGATAATCATCATAAATCAATACTGCTTGATTTATGCTTAGGTTGCCTTCAACAGGATAATGAAATCCAATCTGGGGCCCTTCAAATGTGTCACAATCAAAGTGGGAGGTCAACATGTCCGATGGTCAAAGATTAACATGTATGATAGAATAATGTTATTTTTGCTATAAGATTTGATCAGAATCATAGTAAAAGAGATGTTACATTCCCTGGTGTTTACTATTTGACAGTGCAATTGTTGCAGATGGTGGACTGCTTTTCTTTTTTTCTTTTTCTTTTTAATAGAAGCCAAGGCATTTATTTATATATATTTATTTATATATAGGTTTTTTACAATAATAATTTTTAGTAGTTAGTAAGCAACACGTTGTCTGGGTTTACATATTTAACATTAACAGTAATACAGTTTCCATTCCTACCCTTTATTCCGTTTTTCTAACCATTTATAAAAATTTTCCCATGTTTGGAACTATTCTGAATCTTGTTTCCCTTTCATTTTCAGTGTGAACCTATCCATTTCTGCACTGTCCAACATTTTCTTAATTATATCTTCTTCAGATGGTATTTCTTCGTTTTTCCAATATTGAGCAAATGTAATTCTCGCTGCTGTTAATACATGTAATATTAAGTATACACATTTTTTATCATAATTTTTGAGATTATACCTAAAAGAAATAATTCCAGTTTATAGTCTACATGTGCTCTTATCATCTTTTCTAGCCACCTATGTATTTTTTACCAAAAATTCTTTGCTTTAGGGCATGTCCACCAAAGATGATAATACGTGCCTGGATTTTGTCTGCATTTCCAACAATTGCTAGACATATTTTTAAACATTTTTGCTAGTCTTGCAGGTGGTAAGTGCCATCTATAGAACATTTTATATAGATTTTATTTATAAGTAGCTGCCCTTGTTATTTTATAGTTTCTTTCCCATAGGTTTTACCATTTTTCTACATTGTGCCCAAATTTTTTTGCCCATATTATCATTGTTTCTTTAATTTGTTCATCTTCCATCTTTAAATTTAACAGAAAACTGTACAATTTATTAATCAATTTGTTATCTGATGACAATAGTATCTGGTCAAACACTGTCTGATCTTTGTAAAAACCATATACTTTTACATCTTTCTCATATCTCATTTGCATTTGCAAATGTGGCCACCATTTATGCTCTGTTCTTCTAATTCTTGTTTAGTTTGTAGTTTCCCATCAGTATTCAAAATATCTTTATAAGTCACAAGTTTCTCATAATTAATTAAATTTGGGTGTACAAATGCATCCATTGTCAAAATCCATCCTGGTATTTTCATGTTAATTCTCGATTTTATCTTTTCCCATGTCAAAAGCAGTGCATTTCTTACATAGTGGTTTTGAAAGTATTTATGAATTTTGTTCTTCCCATACCATAGAAATCCGTGCCATCCAAATTGTAGGTCATGCCCTTCTAGGTATAATAGTCTTTTGTTTCTAAGGGTTATCCATTCTTTTAACCATGTTAGTGCAGCTGCTTGATAGTACAAAACCCAATCTGGTAGCCCAAAGCCTCCATTTTCTTTCACTTCTTGTAACATTTTCAGTCTAATTCTAGCTTTTTTCCCTTGCCAAATAAATTTCAATATTGATGCATTTAATTCATCAAAAAAAAATTCTCAATTTTTATCAGTATTGTTTGAAATAAGAAAAGTAGTTTTGGTAGAATATTCATTTTCACAGTTGCTATTCTTCCCAAAATTGATAGTTGTAGATTTTTCCATTTTTCCAGGTCTAGTTTTATTTGTTTTAGTAATTTTACATAGTTTTTTTTTTATTGTTGCGCACCTTGCTGTTAGATATATCCCCAAGTATTTAACTTTCTTAATTACTTGAAGGTCTGTTTTTTCTGACAATTGGTTTTTGTTTCTCTGTAAGATTTTTAACTATAACTTTAGTCTTTTCTCTATTTATTTTCAGTCCTGCTATTTCCCCAAATTCTTCGATCTTTGCTAATAATTTAGGACTTGTCTCCAAGGGATCCTCTAATATAAATATCAAATCATCCGCAAATGCTTGTAGTTTATATTTTTCATCTTTTATCCATTCCTTTCATTTCTGGGTCCTGTCTAACATTTCTGTTCAGCACTTCCAGGGTTAGAATAAATAATAGTGGGGATAGTGGACATCTTTGTCTTGTATCTTTTTAAATATTGAAACTCTCTATGAAATCTCCATTCACAATTATTTTAGCCATTTATCTATGATAAATTGTTTGGATTATATTCAAAAAGTTTTCTCCAAAATCCATATAGTTTAGTTGTTGAACCATAAATTGCCAATTGACATTATCAAAAGCTTTCTGTGCATCTGGAAAGATTAATGCCATGTGTTTCCCTAGATGCATTTCGTAATATTCCAATGTGTCTAAAATCATTCTTAAATTATTCTTTATTTGTGTCTTTGGTAAGAATCCATTTTGATTTGAATGTATGAATTCAATCAAAAATCTCTTTAGTCTTTCTGCTATTATTGAAGCAAAGATTTTATAATCCACATTTAGTAGAGATATTGATCTGTAATTCTTTATCTGGGTCAAGTCTGAGTCTTCTTTGGGTATTAGCGTAATATTAGCTTCTATCCAAGATGGACTGCTTTTCACTCAAGGTAAAAGGGGTACTGTGTTATTGGATTTGTCAGTGAATACAAGGAAGAAGATTTAGCTTGTAAGAAAATTATTATCTTTACATTTAAAAGACATTGTATCAGGTATTTTATCATGACCTAAAGATATGATGAAGAAAGTTTAAAGAAAAAACAGATTAGATACATGCAAGGTTTTTGAAGTTTCACTAAATGCTAGTCTGCCCTTGTTGATAGAATGTAGTTTTCCAAATCCCTGTGTGTGTTGACTCTTCTTTAATATCTTAAGGATAGAAAGAAGGAAAAAAGTTTTACATAAGAGTATATGCAAAATACTCTATTGTAGAACTTTTTTCCTTCTTCTGTAGTTTTTAATAGTGTTTCCATTTCTTATGCAGTAATTGAGTTTTTCTTAATATGTTTGAATATTATATTTTGTGATGCTTTAGTAGATAAATGGGCTGAAGGGCTACATTTCTATTAATATTGGGAATTATTAATATTAGCTTACTTATTTCTTCAAGATTATAATGAGAAACATAATTTATTTTTATTTATTTTATTTATTAAATTTATATGCTGCCCATCTCACTACCAAGTGACTCTGGATGGCTTACAACATCTACTATATTGTAAAAGAACAATACAAAACAGAACATTAAAAGCATTAAAGATTTAGCATTAAAGTTAAAGCATGAAAATCAACAACAAACTGGATAAAATGGGGCCAATACATAAACAGGATGGAGGTGGATTGGAAGACTAATTCACTAGTGCAGCTAATTACTCAGAAAGGTAGCTCCGTCTCCTTCACTGGAAATGTTCAAACAATGTTTAGATTGTTATCTTTGGGAACACTTTAATTTAGATCCTTTTTAATTTCTTAGGGCCTAATGGGAATTTCCAATCTGGTTCAGTAATTCTGTGTTTTTATGATCTACATTGTTCTTTTAGGTGAACTTCATAGTGGATTGCTTGATTTTCTCCTGTTTGGCAGTTTAATAGCTGCAGTGGATCCTGTTGCTGTGCTCGC
The DNA here is from genome assembly GCA_023970755.1 of Azemiops feae. NCBI lineage: Eukaryota > Metazoa > Chordata > Lepidosauria > Squamata > Viperidae > Azemiops > Azemiops feae. The sequence continues at coordinate 95,781 of JALGBA010001899.1, read as the reverse complement.
TGTGTTTGAAGAAGTTCATGTCAATGATATTCTTTTCATAATTGTTTTTGGAGAATCACTGCTCAATGATGCTGTAACTGTGGTAAGATTCTTTTTGAAGACTGGTGGCTACTGAAATTCTGATCAGAATGCATTGAAAAATTTAAGTTTAGGAAACTTAGATTTGCAAATAAATGATATGAAGTAATAATGTTTAAAACAGCAGCACATAGATAGTATCAAGATCACAAGAGATGATAGCACTGCTTCATTCGTGAGTAGTGAGGCCATACTTGAAATACTGAGTCCAGTCCTGGTTGCCAAGATAGAAAAAAGCTGAGGCCCTATGTTCTAAACTGAAAAGTAATCAATTAATTATTAGAATGATTGGGGAATATTTTTAACCTGCACATCAATTTTTTTTATAATTAAAATGTTTCCCACATGTGCAAAAAGTGGAACACTACATAGGGCCAACTGAAATTCATATTCTGGTTCCCACTGACCTTTGTGAATCTTTTTTTATATGGAATGTTAAGGAGCAAATTAGATCCTTAAGACAATTTATTTTGTCTCATAATTTTCTAACACACGCTCCCCCCCTCAAAATACTACTAGGTCCATTCTCTTTTGGAGTATAGTCCTCAAAAAATCAGATGTAGACATCACACTGACTTAAATTGCACACTCTGTTTTAGAACTTTCATATCAGAGGTAGAAGAGTTGAAAGTATATGCAATCATTCTATGTTTTGTTATACTTTAGAGCAGGGGTGTCAAACTTAATTTCATTGAGGGCCGCATCAGCATTGCGGTTGCCCTCGAGGGGGCTGGGGGTGTGTGGCCAGGGTGAGTGCGGCCTACTGGGTGGGCGTGGAAGGAGTGTGTGTGGCCTACTGGGTGGGCATGGCCAGCTCTACATCGTTTGCATCAAGGGTGCCTGTGGGGGCCTGGGCAGGAGTGGGACAGATCTGAGGGTCTCTGGCAGAAGGGGGTGGGACCAGGGCAAGTGCCAAGGCATGGTCCACTGGAAGAGCCTCACTGTTTTCAGGCCATGCGGGGGGGGGGCTGGATGGTGGTGCGGGCTGCCTGGAGCCCTGGACAGCAGAGGTCAAACGCCCAGCCTGGCCCTCGAGCACCCGCGGCAACAAGCCCAGCCCCACTTCCCCAAGGGGGCGCCCAGCTGCACTTACTTCCTCCTCAAGGCTGCTGCTGCTGTGCTTGCTCTCCTTAGCCAGGTTGCTCATGATGGGTACGATGGCAAAGTCAGAGGGAGGCCCATTCCCTCTCCATGGGAGGAGACTCGGCTTTGTATCTAAAGCTTCTTTAGCAATATGATGGGAGACCCCCAGGATAGGCCAGGAGGAGGGGGCAAGGGGATGGTGAAAGGGCAGCAGGGCAAGACTAAGACAGGATTTCACTCAGACCCTCCCTCTCCTTCTTTCCTTCTTTCCTTCCTAAGTACAGAGTGGTGGGAAAATATTTGAGATGAGAGAGGGAGAAAAACAGGCAAGAAACGCAGCTGAGGAGGTGTCACCCTTTGTGAGGAATGAAGAAATGCACCATCGCCTGGAAGTGGCCAGCATATGGCCCTCACCTACTTCACATATCTGGCTTGGTGGGCTCTGGGAGAGGGGATGCCATGGGCAGCGTGAGAGTCAACGTTACCTGTGCAATGCCGCCCAGCCCCGGTTTCGGCAGGCAGCAAGGCGCTCTCCTCACAGCGCTGAGAGGCTGAGCCAGGCAGCGCAAATCTAAAAACAAGCATGATGCCGCCCAGCCCCCAGCCTGCCCAGTTTCAGCAGACAACTGGGCGCTTTTCTCACAGCACCAAGAGGCTGAACCAGGTGGCGCAAATCCAAAAAGAAGCATGATGCTGCCCAGCCCCCAGCCTGCCCGGTTTCGGCAGGCAGCGGGGCGCTCTCCTCAGCGCCGAGAGGTTGAGCCGGACGGTGCGAAGTTCACCAGTTTTGCACCTTGCTGCCTGCTGAAACTGGGCAGGCTGGGGGCTAGGCAGCATTGCACTTCTCATCAGATTGTGCCACCTGGCTCGGCTCTTGACGCTGTGAGGAGAGCGCCCCACTGCCTGCCGAAACCGGGCAGGCTGGGAGCTGGACAGTCTCTCGCTTCTTTTTGGATTTGCACCGCCCAGCTCAGCCTCTCGGCACTGTAAGGAGAGCGCCCCGCTGCCTGCTGAAACCCGTCCCCCGGAGCCCATCAAGCCGGATATGTGAAGTAGGCGAGGGCCATTTGCTGGCAACTTCCAGGTGATGGTACATTTCTTCATTCCTCACGAAGGGTGACACCTCCCCAGCTCCGTTTCTTGCCTGTTTTTCTCCCTCCCTCATCTCAAATATTTTCCCACCACTCTGTACTTAGGAAGGAAGGAAGGAAGGAAGGAAGGAAGGAAGGAAGGAAGGAAGGAAGGAAGGAAGGAAGGAAGGAAGGAAGGAAGGAAGGAAGGAAGGACACCTCCCCAGCATGCACCCAGGGGGTGGGGCTGACGCGGCAGGGGCTGGTTCGTCACTGTTTCCAGATGGCCTTGTGGAGCTAAGACTGAATGCGTTTCAGCATAGATGGCCACCACAAAATTGTACATTGGCTCCCGGCCGGCCTCGGCCAGGGCCAAGGCAGTGGGGGCCATTCCCTCACTGTTTCCAGGATGGCTTCGCAGGCCACATGAAACCACTTTGCGGGCCGCATCCAGCCCACGGGCCTTGTGTTTGACATGTCTGCCTTAGGGGAAAAAAGCCTTTGACTCCATTTGATTAAAGCAAAGGGTTCTTTTACTAAGAATGTTGGTTGCAGTAAAGTCAAGCCAGCTCTGAAATCTACCATGCTTGCTAGATACAAAAACAAGGTGTAGGTTTGCCCCAGCCCATCCCTCCCCGTGACCAGTCTGTTTCCAGCCAACCAGAGCTTGGCAAGATGTTTTGAGAACTCTGAGATGTTTGGGGGGTAATCTGCATATTTCTCAGGGTGCCTGGCCTCGGGATGCTGACAATCAAGATCTGGCTGCTCTATCCTTTTCACCTATCATTCCCTCCCTCCCAATTTCCTATCACATACACAGAAAGCTTTATTATACTTCCCTCTTTCCTCCCTATTTCATCCTTCCCCCCCTTTCATCCTTCCCCCTTTCTTTTTTTGTTGGTAGGGTGCCTGTGAGGCATCATGCTGAACCAGGCAGAGCTGACAACTACCAATATCTACTACATCCTATCAACTGAGATATCAGTTTTCTAAAACTCTTTCATATATTCGTTAGAGGCTTTTCCAAAATGTGAGATGTTATGTGCTGCCCCACTCACTCACACACATCTGTGGTTTAGTGAGTTTATTAATATTCCCCAGCAATTCCCTTTGCCAAAACCCAGAACTATCCCAATAAAGTCCAGCCACAAACAGACCAAGGTTAGTCCACAGAGTAATGGCCAAATAGTCCACAAAGCACTTGAAAGTTGTTCAACAAAATAACTCCACCAGACAAACTTAAATCCATCAGACAAACTTAAATCTACACACAAGAGACCTCACGAGGCAAGAAAAGTTCAGTTTCCAAGGTACAATTCAATTCCAAATACGGTATCAATCCAGAGTGAGGCAGAAATCACGAAGACCAAAAAATACCCAGTAACCAGTGTTCCCAGCAACACCTCCATCTGTCTGCTGTAATAAATAGCCAACTTCCAGTGCAGCCCATCAAGACGGACAGGGCTTTCTCCTCTTGAGTAGTCTGACTGACCTTCTCTGCTCCTGCCTTTTCTCTGCCCTACATGTTCTCGGATCAGTGTAAAAGGCAGTTCCTCATCCTCTTTGCTGGCTATCTGCAACTGGAAGTTTTCCCCAGCTGGAGCCTCAGCCAAATCCCTTTCAGATGGCTATTCGGAGCCATCAATCAACTCAATTCCTGATGTGCCAGGAATCGGCTCATCCTCCCTGAGCTGATATATACAGAGATATCTGGGGAATCGTCCAAGGGAGTCATCACACATCAAGTCAAGAAAGTGTTACTTATATGTATAAGAATGGATGACCACAGGTGAATATTTGTATGTGAATATATCAGATTATTACTTAGTTCAATGCACATCAGCATTCTGGAAGATTATCACTTAAGGGATTGGATTGAGGCAGGTCTGACATTAAGCCAGCTCTGCAGTTTGGTGAACCTGGAGAGGAAACCACCTCTACTGTTGGGAACCGTGCAAATGATGTCAGCTCAAGGGAGTGATCAGGGAGATTTTGAGGCCTGGAGGGAAGTATCCTTGAAACCCTCTCCTAGAGAGCTGAATCTCTTTGGATAGCTGGGAGATGACAACCGACCAAGACTCCTTAGGATAGGGAAAAAGAAAGAATGGGAAGAAAAACCCATGGGAATGACATTCACCTATGGGGGCCATGGCAGCTGCCTGCGAGAGACCCAAGTGGAGCTGGAGGAAGTGGAGGAAGAATCGAGCTCAGGCAAGCTGGAGGGAAAAGACTGGATGCTGGAACAAGCCATAAAGTTCCTGAGGAGGACTTTTAGTAGTCTCAAAGCTCTAGCCCGATGGCACATCATGCTGACCAGCCAATTCCAGCTATGGCAAGCAGTGGGGCAAGTACCTCTGCCACTGCAATGGCAGCAGCAGTGAGCCCCTGAACAGCCACAACCATCCCAGTGCCTGGCCTTGCAGCCAAGCCTGCACCGGCTGCAGGAGTAATGCCAACAAGCACACAAGACACCAGCCCTGGGAGTAAAGATCAATGGAGACTCCAAACAATTGGGGTTCTTCCTGGTACAAGTTTGGACATACATGCAAGAGTATGGTCCAGAAATAGCCACCAAGGGGGTTAAGATGTGGTGTGTTACCATGGCATTGGAGGGGACCACAGCTGAATGGATGGTCACCCTCCACAACAATGATGCCCTGGAGGTGAGAAACTTTGATTGCTTCATGGCTGCACTTTGGAAGTCCTTTGAAGACCTTTAGTTGATTGCAAAACCAGAGATTGCATAAAGACTATCAGCCAAGGGCAGAGGGGGGTGGCTGAGGACACCCAGGAGTTTTGCAACCTGGCCTGCTGACTGACTGATTGGCCAGAAGACATCTTGATCAAATGTTTCTGACACAGGCTAAGTACAAAGTTTACCAACACCTGCATTTCCAGAGGCACCCACCCCTATCCTCCATTGCTGGTATGTCCTAGCAGAGGAAGTGGAAATTGACCTAGCTTGATCCAAGTACCTGATGAGCCATGAATGGCGAAGATCCCGCCCTGAAAAGAAAGGGGCCCCATGCAAGCAGAGCCCATGCTGACGATCCACTGGCTGCTTCAGGTGTGGGAAGTAGGGGCACTGAGTTGTCAACTGCTGAGCTACATACCCAGCCCAGAAGGTGATTCAGGGTCCTGCCAAAAAACCAGCAAAACCACAACAGTAAGCATGTGAAACTGCCCTGAAGGGAGTAGAAGTCTTAGAGTTCACTCTATCCCCCCAAACCAGCAGCTGAACTCCGACTGACCCAGTGGGTAGCCTAATGGAAAGCAGATCAGATGATAATCGCTTGTTAAGTGACTCAGTCAACCCAGTGACCATCACCATAGAACTAGTGGTTCAATCCTCAGGGCAAAAAGAGAACCTAGTAGTCTTCCTGAACTTGGGGTGCACCAGATGCCTGGTCAACCTTGCCCTGGTCAAGAAACTGGGCATGAGACTCAAGCATCTTAAAGTGCCCATAACTTTTTGCCAGATGGACAGCTCAGTGGTGGTGGTGGGTGTCCCAGCGACATTTGTTATGAACTAATAGAGATGAGGATGGGTACACACATGGAGACTGTTCTGTTTCAGCCAAAGATACATCGAGGCGAGGCAGGAGTAACAAACACAAGTCTTTATTGAGATCACGAACAGAACAGAAGACAAAATGGCGCCATGGCCTTTTATAGCCCCTTGCAAGGGACAGCATCAACCAATCAATGCAAGGCTAGTCTCCCGCCTTGTGCATGCGCACAAGGCTGGAGACAGCCTGGATTGCCCGGGCCTTCTGCAGCCTCCTGAGCCTGCTGAGTCATTCAGCAGTCCCAGGACATAACACCCCTCCCCCCTTGGATAAAACAATAAGTGAATACTTATAGTTTTAAAGCAACCTACATATACATGTTTTTTTTGTTCCATTATCATGTTATTAATTCTAACACAGTTATGCCTGCACACTGGCAGACCCTTATACCTCATATTGTTTCAGGTTATCAATAGAACACCCTTCTATGAGTGTCCAGAGTTCTAGAGAACTAGTAAGCCTCCCTAATACTTGACAGGAACCTCAGATAGTCCTTTAGATGGTTGGGTGGACCTTTGGCCCTCTCTGACCTTCTTGGAGCAGCGTTGGTGCCTGGCGTGCCACCTCGCCTGTTGGGCTAGGCAAGCCAGGACTTTGATGCCCCCAAGACCCAGGCAACCCTCCAGACTGCTGACTGGCTGGATCCGCTAAACCCAAAGCAGAGTTCCTTGCTGGGGTGGAATTCCCCAAGTCCAGTGGTGGGGTGAAATTCCCCAAATCCACAATGGACCCCTCTTGGGAACACTGCCCTTCGAGCCTAAGACCAGCAGCTGGAGTGGCCTGAGGAACTGATTGACTGCCTTGTGCCAATGACCCGGTGCCTGTGCCAGAGTCAGGAGCCGCCTCCATGGCAAAACCCCCTTCAGGAACATGTGCAGGAACATTTGAAGGTCCACCTTGGCGGAGAGACTGTGGTCCCCAATCGTAATTGTGGTCCTCCTCCCCCTCCCCAGAGCAGAGCCAGGGGCAGAAGAGTGGCTGGACAGCCTCCAGCGCAGTTGGTCAATGTGATGTCTGATCACACGACTATCATCCAAGGCCACTTCGTATGACAGTGGCCCAGAAACCTTGCATACCACTGCTGTCACCCAGAGATGTCCAGGTCCATAGTTCCTTGCCCAGACTGGATCGCCCACCTGTAGTCTCCTAGGTGCCCACGGTTGTGACACCTGTGAAGCCACCCAGTCAGGGTGCAACCTGTCCAGCTTAGTGATGAGTCTGCGACCCCAGCGGAGTTCAGCTGGGCTTTTCCCAGTGGCAGTGCAAGGTGTGGTGCGGTGACAAAGAAGAAAGTCAGCTAACCTGTGATGCCAGTTTCCATGAGTGATTCTCTTTAAAGCATCTTTGGTAGTACACACCATACGCTCAGCTTGACCGTTGGAAGCTGGATGAAACAGTGCAGATGTGGCATGCCGGATCATGTTGGCTTGAAGGAAACCCTGAAACTCAGAAGATGTGAATTGGGGTCGGTTGTCTGAGACAAGGACATCTGGAAGACCATGTGAGGCGAAGATGCCTCTCAGCACCTGGATGTTCCTGTCAGTAGTAGTGGAGGAAACAGGAACAACCTCTAGCCACTTGGAATAGCTGTACACGAGGAGAAGGAAGAATTGACCGTGAAAGGGCTCAGCGTAGTCGATGTGTACCCTCGACCATGGTGTATGTGTCTCCTCCCACCTATGTACAGGGGCCTGGGGCATTTCTGGCCTTGACTGTTGGCAGACTTGGCACCCATGCACCTGGCCCTCGATCTCTTTATCGAGCCCAGGCCACCAGAGATGGCTACATGCTAGCGCCTTCATCCGGACTATTCCCAGATGTCCCTCATGCAGAGAGAGCAAGACTCTAGTCCTCAATGAGACCGGGATGACTACCCGGCTACCCCACGGGAGACACCCCTTGAAAGTAGAAAGCTCGTGCTTTCTTTGCCAGAACCCTTGGAATTCTGCACCCGGGCACGTGTCAGGCCATCCTGACAACACCCATGTCAGCACGCATGTAAGCGTGTGATCAGTGGCAGTTTCTGCAGCCACGTCCCTAGCATTGAGGGGAGATCCAGGCAATTCCTGAATGGAAAGAATGTGAAGAGCAGGAGCAGGATCTGCCTCTATCTGCTGTAGAGGTAATCTGCTGAGACCATCTGCATGGCCCATTTCTTTACCTGGTTTGTGAACCAGGGTGTAGTCATATGCTGACAAGATAATTGATCATCTCAGCATTCTAGGAGATATAATGTGTGGGGTTTGTTTTGTTGTTGTAAACAAACCCAGCAAAGGTTTATGGTCTGTGTAAACCGTGAAATAGCGGCCATACAAGAAATCGTGGAATTTCTTTATTCCAGCCACTATTGCCAAAGCTTCTCTATCAATCTGTGCATAATTACGCTCTGCAGATGAGAGAGTCCTAGAGTAGTAGGCCACAGGGACTTGTGTCCCATCAGCCTTGAGATGGCTCAGTACAGCCCCAACCCCATAAGGGGATGCATCACAGGTTATGCACACAGGCAATTGCTCATTAAAATGGGCTAATACCGCATTTGAAGAGAGCAAAACCTTGACCTCTGTGAAACTCCTTTCATGGACCTCCGTCCATTTCCATGGAGCCTGTTTGTCCAAGAGCCAGTGTAATGGCTCAGCCACTGCAGCCTTGTGGGGAAGGAATGAATGGTAAAAATTTAACAGCCCCAGGAAGGCTTGAAGCTCACTCTTCGACTGGGGGCTTGGGGCCTGCTGAATCGCTTGAAGCTTGGATTCCGAAGGATGGATGCCTTCAGCATCGATACGGAATCCCAAGAACTCAGTGGAGGTGACTCCAATTTTACACTTGTTTTGCTTCAGCTTTCAGCCCTGCTTGGCGGAAACGCAGCAAAACAGCTCTCAGCCTTTCAGCTAAGTTCACAGATGACTCCCCAGCGATGAGGACGTCATCAAAATAGGGACAGACCCCCGGAATACCATGGAGCGTTCGCTCCATCACACTTTGGAATATGCCAGGGGCTACATTAACCCCAAACTGCAGCCTTTTCACCTTAAAGGCTCCCCGGTGCGTCACAATTGTTTGGGCCTCAGCCATTGCCTCATCAACAGGTAACTGTTGATAGGCCTGAGCCAAATCCAGCTTTGCAAAGATCCGCCCCCTCTTGAGGGAGGCCAAAATGTAGCTCACCACTGGCACCGGATAGGCATGCTGCTGCAATGCTCTATTAAGTGTACATTTATAGTCCGCACAAATCCAGACCTCTCTATTGGCTTTCAGTGGTGTGACTATAGGGGTTTCCCATGGACTAGAGTACACAGGCTCAAAAATGCCTTGCTGGATCAGCTTGTCCAGCTCTGTATCTATTTTGCTTTTCAAGGCAAAAGGTACCCTTCTGGGCTTGATTCTAATGGGTGTGATGGCTGGGTCCAAACGTAAGGCAATGGGAGGCCCCTTGTACGAACCAAGCTCTGCACTGAACACATCCACAAACTCCTTGCAAACATCTGCAAGGCCTGACGTTTGCAGATTGTGCAGCCCAGTCACTTGGATCCCAAGGGCCTCGAACCAATCAAGTCCTATAAGACTCGTGCGATCACCCCCAACTACCACCACGTCTAGCAGTCCTTGGAAACTCTTACGCTGCACTCTGACTGTGGCCTCCCCCTTCACGCTGACCCTCGAATTTTGAAAGTCAGTGAGGATTAAATTTGAAGGCCTGAGTTTGACTCGAAGGCCACTTCTGTGGCAAACCTTATTAAAGGTGTCTAAGGAGATGATTGATAGAGCGGACCCGGTGTCCAGCTCCATCGACAAGGGAACCCCTTGCAACTTCACGTCAAGGCAAAGTTTCTTTTTTAGAGGCCTGTGAACCCCAGTTTTGAAAATGCCCCTACGGGACGCGCAGAAGCCCACCCTATTTTGGCTGGGGACCTTGGTACCTTTCAGAGGCAATTCTACTGTAGACCGTTCCTTCTGGCGACCCAAACAGACGGATGCAATGTGGCCTTGCCTGCCACATGCCCGGCAGGTAGCGGAGCGAAACCGGCAATCAGCTCGCTTGTGGCATCCTCCACAGCCGAAACACCGAAGGGATGCTGCCGCTCTTTCTCTGTGCCCTTGAGGCTTCTTCACTTCGGCCTGTTGAAGCCTGTCCACCTCTTCCTCCGGATCCGATTCGGATGCCTCTGAGCAACATCTTGATGGATTGAGACCGCCGCTGGGGGGTTCCGGGCGAGCCACAGGGCCTTCACAGTGCCGCCTGCTGCTTCTTCAGCTGCAATCTCTCTCAGAGCATCTTGGAACGATACATCTTCCTTTGCAAAAAGTTTCTGTTGTAGCTCACGACTTCGCAGTCCGCAAACCAACCGATCCCGGAGTCTCTCTTCCAGATCCGTGAAAGCACACTGCCTAGCTGCTTGTCTTAAGGCAGCAACAAAGTCCGTGGCAGACTCACCAGGCCTTTGATCTCTCTGCTCAAATGCATGCCTCCAAGCAATTACTGATAGCTTGGTTCGAAATGCCCACGCAGCATCCTCTTCAAATCGGTGTATGCAATTGATTCCAATGGTGCTGGGGCTACAAGATTTTCTGCAATGTCAAAAGTCTCTTGCCCACAGACACACAGCAATGTAGCAGCTTTGAGGCCATCTTTCTGGATCTTATTAACTCTAAAGTAATTCTCCACCCGAGCCACGTAAGAACTCCAGCGCTCAGGGTGAGATGTGTCAAAATCAGACAAACGGCCCAGCTTTGACATCTTTACAGCCTGTAACCTCTTCGATGCCTCTCGCTGCAAGGAATGAGAAGGGGTCCCTTGAAGCCGAGCTCACCTCCAGCGTCTTTGTACTGGCAGGCAATCGCTTCCCCCGGACGCCGAACTTCTCAGCGCTTCAGGCCTCCTTTGGTAAGTCAGCCTAGCTTCTCCTGTTTCTTCTTGCAGCGGATCCCACCTTTGTTGCCAATGTTCTGTTTCAGCTGAAGAGACATCAAGGCGAGGCAGGAGTAACAAATACAAGTCTTTATTGAGATCACAAACAGAACAGAAGACAAAATGGCGCCATGGCCTTTTATAGCCCCTTGCAAGGGACAGCATCAACCAATCAATGCAAGGCTAGTCTCCCACCTTGTGCATGCGCACAAGGCTGGAGACAGTCTGTCTGGTCCCGGGCAACCACGTGGATTACCCGGGCCTTCTGCAGCCTCCTGAGCCTGCTGAGTCATTCAGCAGTCCCAGGACATAACAGAGACCTTGAACTTCATCGTAGCCCCTGGAATGGAAAGGCCCCTTGTGTTAGGGCTGTCTTGGCTTCAGAAATGGAATCTCTATGTGAACTGAAGAGGAGGCTACTAAAAATCTGATGAACCAGCTATGAAGGGGGAAGGGGAAAGAACCATCAAAAACTACCCCTGCAACAGGCAAAACCGAAAAGGTAGATGGGAATAGCTGCCAAAGATTGGCCCCAGGATGATCCTCAGATCCCCAAAGAGTATTGGGGACTTATGGGAGTCTTCTGTGAGAAGGGGTCAGACACGGTCCCACCCCACCAACCAATTGACTGTTCCATCCTACCAGGGGCCAAATTACCCAAACATAAACTGTATTCCATGACCTCTAGGGAATTGGAGGAATTGCAGACTTTTATAGACAAAAACCTGAAGCGTGGATTCATCCAACCCTCCAGACCGAGAGTGGCTGCCCCAGTACTATTTAGGAAAAAGAAGAACAGGTCTCTGTGTCTATGCATGGACTATTGTGGACTCAATGCAGTGTGTGTGGAAAACGTGTACCCACTCCCCCTCATGAAGGATATGCTAGCTGATTTGGCCAAGGGAAGGGTCTTCATCAAGTTGTATTTGTGGGAGGCATACTACCGAGTGAGGATCAAAGCAGGGGATGAGTGGGAAACAGCTTTCAATTGCCCCTTAGGATGCTTCCAGTTCTGGGTCCTCCCTTTTGGACTGCACGGGGCTCTATATAAGGGAGTGTTAGTTTACCTGGATGATATTTTAATTTAATTTAATTTAATTTTAATCTATATTGAGACAATGGCAGAGCACCTAAAGCTAGTCAGAGCTCCTCAAGAAGTTTCAAGGAGCTAAACTATATGCCAAGATGTCCAAATGCAAATTCCACCAGAATAAAATTGACTATATGGGCTACCACATCTCCCATGATGGGATAGAAATGGACCCCAAAAAGGTGCAGGCAGTGCTAGAGTGGGCTCCTCCCCACACCCGGAAACAACTACAAAGCTTCCTGGGATTTGCAAACTTTTACCACCAGTTCACCCCTTCGTTTGCCTGGATAGACCTCCCCATCATCAACCTGCTAAAGACAAAAGGGAAGGGGAAACCCAAACCCAACCAACCACTTAAATGGATTATGGAATGCCAGGCTGCATTCGAAAAGCTTAAGCACTTCTTCGCAGGGGAGCCAGTACTGAAACACCCAGACCCCAACATCTCCGTCATCATTCAGGCTGATCCTAGTGATGTCACAGTGGGCACAGTGCTTCTACAGGAAAATAAGCAAGGGGATCTGCAGCTATGTGCCAACACTTCTAAAAAGCTAAATGATATGGAGCAGGTGGACTCAGTACTTTAACCAATTCAACTTCACATTAAGGTACCTCCCAGGAGGGAGGAACTTTCTAGCAGATGCTTTATCCAGGCTGCTAAAATAAATAGTTCAAAGCCAGATGTAATTAAACCTGTCATCCCCTCCATGAAACTGGCAGCCCCAGTTACCACTCAGGCACAAGCCAAAATGAAAACCCAACTAGCTGATGATTTAAAGGGTACCCTAAAGGCAGCTTTGGAGGAGGACAAGTGATTCCAAATGCACAAGGGAAAATGTACAATGCAAGATGGTCTAGCTTGGGTGGGAGCCAAACTATGTGTCCCACAAAGCCAACAATTAATGGTTCTACAAAAAAAACATGATTCAAAATGGTGGGACATTTTGGTTTTGTAAAAATCTCGCACCTAATCAAGTGGCAATTTTGGTGACTGTCACTGAAAAAAGGACATAGTGAGCTATGTGACTAGCTATCCCATTTGTGCCTCTGCCAAGAGGTGACAAGGGAAAATACTCAGGCTTCTCCAGGCAGTAGCAGAGCCCAAAGCCCCATGGAAAGAGATATCAATGGACTGTTTTATGTGGAGTAAGTAAATACAATACAAGCCATCACTGTGCAGAAGACATCTTTTTTAGAGAGTGAGAATACAACAGGAACAGGAAATGCATCAGCTGAATCACATAGAGTAGCAATGTGACACAGGAAACAAATACAATAGAGATGAATGATAGAGCTGCATATAAGGTAAACATAACACCCTTTTCATGTTAACCAAACAACATTGTGAAATATTGGATGAGAACTAGCAACAATACTTCCTATAGGTTGTCTGTTGGGTGGTTGTGAATGTCTGCCACTACAGATGAAGACTGACCCTCTTTGTATTAAGAGTTTCTCTGACCTCGCTGAGGTTGCTGGGCTCTTCTCACCACTTACTAAGATGTTCTGCGTTTGATTGCTGTCAGGTATACCACCTCACTCAAAACTCTCATTAGCATTGCTCTGTGGCATCAATACTGTGCGTTCCCTATTGTCAGTGGGTAAGTTTGGCCTGGTAATACCAGGTGAGTCTGGCCTATCCACTGGATATGGAGAGTCAGGCTGTGAGTCAGGCTGCTCAGCCACATGCAGATCCACATGATTGCAACGATAGAGAATTCCATCAATGTCCACTAGATAGGAGCATGGTGCTACTTGTTGTAAACATATACCCATTTTCCAATGACCTGTTCGATCTCCAGGCAGTGGTTTCATATGGACTCATTCCCTAATATTCAATTCTGGCAAATCTGGCTGATTTGTCATATCTTGCCTTGAATACTTGTCTCTTAAGCTGTAACTTTTCTGGGACACCTTGTATCACAGAGGTCTCAAGCAATTTATTTGCCACTGGTAAGGAAGTCTTTGGTCTCCTTGACATCAGTCTCTGTGCCAGACTACTGTCCATGTCCTTGGTTGGAGTATTTCTCCAATGTAGAATGTCCTTCCATGGGTCTTTACCAACACTTTGCTCTTTCTTGCATAAATTCTTAACAATCTTCACAGCTGATTCAGTTTTGCCATTAGCTTGTGGATGACATGGTGAGGAAGTCACATGCTCAAACTCCCACTCAGTGGCAAATTTCCTAAACTGAAGGCTTGTGAACTGAGGGCCATTATCAGAGATCACTTTATCTGGTTGGCCATAACGTGCAAACTGAGCCTTGCATCTCTTAATGGTAGTTTCAGCAGACAAGTCAGGAAGAAGTTCAATTTCCCAAAAGTCTGAATAATGATCAACTAATATCAGGTACTCTTTTTCTGCATAGTTGAACAAATCTATAATTACAATCTGCCAAGGATGTGAGGGTAATTCACATATCATGGTTTCTTTTTGTTGCAAATGTGAATATTCATTGCAAGTGGGACAATTGCTAATAAAGTCTTTGATTTCACCTTGCATGTTAGGCCAGTAAAGAGTATCATGAGCTTCTCTGTATCATGCCTAACTCCCAATGTGACTTTAGTGTATGCACAATAACATCTCTGCTCTCAGTGACTTTGGCGCTATGACTCTTGGACCCTTGTACAAGATACCATCTTGTACACTGATCTCATCTCTGTAGGATCAATATTCTGTCACAATTGCAGGAACTGCCTCCTTCTCATCTGGCCATCCACTCAGAACAATAGTCTTCAGTGCCTGTAAAGCAGCATTAGTGTCTGTGTGCAGCTTGAGCTGACGTAGCCGCTGATTTGTGACCTTAAGATAGTCTGCTTGATTGACTTCAGAAAAGAGGGTTTGTTCCTGTTTCAACAAACAAACCATCTGATGCTCGTGCTCTCCTCCAGGTGTCACCTGATCTGATGTAGCCCTGCTCAGGGTATCACTGATATACATTTCATGTCCTGGCTTATAGACAACATTGAGGTTGTAATGCTGCAATGTAAGCATCATGCTCTGCAAACGCTTGGGAGTACACAAAAGGGGCTTCTTGAATATGGCTATTAGCAGCTTGTGATCAGTTTCAGCTGTGATTGTATCCTGGCCATAAAGATAATGATGGAAACGCTGGCAGGCAAATATAATACTTACATTCCTTTTTGATTTGAGGATAATTTAACTCAGCAGATGAAAGAGCCCTGGACGCATATGCAACTGATTGACTTTCTTGTAATAGGCAACATCCTAGGCCATTTTTGCTTGCTTTGAATTGTAACAGGCTTTGTGACATCATAGTATTTCAACACTGGGGAAATGGTGACCAAGCATTTTATCTCCTTTATTGCCTGGTCATGATTGGAAAGCCAGTGCCAAACCGCATCTTTGTCCAGCAGATGTCTCAATGGCTGACATACCTCAGACAGGTGCAGCAGGAATTTTGCTAAGTATGTGGTAAAACTGATAAATCTCTGCACCGATTTGGCATTGGCAGGTGGTGACATGTCCACAATGGCTCTAATCTTATCCAGGTCAGCTTTTAAGGCTTGTGAGGACAGGATATGTCCATGGAAATGGATTTCTTGCACCTTGAACTACAATTTCTTTGCACTGAGCCTCAGCACCACCTGCCTACAATGGTCTAGTAGTGCTATTAGCTTCTCATCATGGTCATGCTCAGCTTCTTCATCTGTATCACCACAGCCAACTATGAGAATGTCATCAGCTATTGGCGCAATTCCACTGAACCCATTCAAAAGTTCATGCTGCCTTTATTGATACACCTCTGGTGCTATGGAGACTCCAAAGGGTAATTTGAGCCATCTCTTTCTGCCCCAATGAGTCCAAAATGTGGTCATGTAGCTACTCTTTTCATGCACTGTAAAAAGGCATCTCTAGCATCAACAAGCGTGAAAACTCATGCTTTGGGTAATGCCATCAAGTGTTGGCATTAGGTAGTGTGACCGTTTTAGGGCCATATTCAGAAACTTGGGATCAATGCAGATTCTGGTCTTCTCAGGCTTCCTAATAACAACCATGTTGCTTATCTAATCGATAGGCTCAGATATTGAAGTAATATGTCCTTCAGCTTCATATTTGTCCAGTTGCACTTTGACCTGTGGCTTAATGGCTATTGGCACATTGTGTGGGGCACATTGTACTGGTGAAATGGCAGGATCAACTTCAAAGTGAACCTCTCCTGGAACAGATATTATGGGGCCCTCAAACACCTCATTGTAGACTTGGAAGATTTGCTGATCCTACTCACTAAGGATTTTGAGGGATGAATCTCAACATTGTATAATGGTGAATTGCATCAAACCCAGATGTTCACATGTTGATCCAGACAATAGTGGTTTCTGATCGGCTTCCACAATCTCAAATTCAAGTTTGTAAATACCCCCATGTATGCTGCACTCTGTTTGGAAAAGTCCCAGTCACTGCTGCAATCTCCATTCACCCTCATTGCCTCAGGCAGTGGTATGCTGTTAGCAGCTGCCATGATGCTGATTTTCTTGCTTCAAATGCTCAGCTTTCAGGACAGGACTGAAAGTGCTAGACTGGCATGCATCAAATGTGTAGACAGCACAGATTCAGATGCTTCTGATACCATGTTTCATCTGGAGTAAGTAAATACAATGCAAGCCATCACTGTGCAGAAGCCATCCTTTTTAGAGAGTAAGAATACAACAGGAACAGGAAATGCATCACAGGAACAATAGAGATGAATCATAAACTAGCAATGTGACACAGGAAACAAATACAATAGAGATGAATGATAGAGCTGCATATAAGGTAAACATAACACCCGTAACATGGACTTTATTGTAGAATTGCCCGAAAGCGCAAGAAATACAATGATTTGGGTGATAACCAATCTGTTCTCCAAACAAGTGTACTTTATATCCTGTCAAAAAATCCTCTCAATGCATTCTTTGGCTAAACTATTCATGCAGCACTTCTATTGGCTGCATGGTGCTCCAGAAAGAATAATCTCAAATCGCAGAGTCCAATTGCCTTCGCAGCTTTGGCAGGAGTTCCTAAAACTTTTGGGGACCACTCAGGGGCTCAGCTCCTCACATCATCCAGCTACTTAATGGGGGCTGTGAACAAGCCAATGGCATTCTGGAGCAGTACCTCAGATGTTGTATTAATTACCAACAGGACAATTGGATGGACCTCCTCTCTTTCGTGGAGGTCGCCTACAACAATTCAGTGCATAGTAGCATCAGGTTCACTCCATTTAAAGTGGCCACAGGACAAGATTTTGTATCTATTCCTGAACTACCTCAAACCACCCCATTAACTGTATCATTGAAAGATTGGATTTCCCAGTTACGGAACACCTGGCCAGTGGTGAGAAAAGCTTTGGATGAAGCTAGAGAAGCATAGAAAAACAGGCTGATGAAAAGCATATCAAGCCAAAAGACTTTAAAGTGGGAGACAAGGTCTATCTCTCTATGAAATTCTTACAATCTAGACAACTGTCAAAAATATTGGGGCCGAAATATGTTGGACCTTTCCCCATCAAAAGGATTATTAGCCAGTAATTGTAGAACTTGACCTGCCAAAAATGCTCAGACGTGTACACCCAGTATTTCATTGTAGCCTACTGAAACCAGAAATTACATCTTCCTTCCATCCCAAATTGCAACCAACTCCTGCCCCCATTATGATTGAGGGATAGCAGCACTTTGAAGTCAAAGACATTTTGGACTCTCACATACATCAGGGAAAAACCCAGTATTTGTTAGCCTGGAAAGACTTTTCCCCCTCAGAAATTGAATGGGCCAACTCCCAACATATTAAAGCCCCAAACTGCTTTAAAAATTCCATGACCCATACCCAGATAAGACGCATTGAAGTGTTTTGCTAATTGAGAAATTTTGTATATCTCTCCCCTCTTTTTCTTTTGCAGGACTAACATCTCTGTCAAGGGGGGCAGAATGTCAGCTCTGCCTGGTTCAGCTTGACTTCTCACAGGCATCCTGCCATCAAAAGAAGAAGATTGAGGAAGGATGAAAGGGGGAAGAAAGGGGGAAGGATGAAAGGGCAATAAAGCTTTATGTGTATGTAATAAGAAATCGAGAGAGGGGGAATGACAGGTGATAATGACCAGAGCAGCCGGATCCTGATTGTACCAGCATCCCATGGCCAGGCAAGCTGAGAAATATGCAAATTATCCCCAAACATCTCAGAGTTCTCAAAACATCTTGGCGAGCTCCAGTTGGCTGGAAATGGACTGGACATGGGGAGAGGGATGGGTTGGGGGCAAACCTACATCTTATTTTTCTATCTAGTGAGTGCGGTAGATTTCAGAGCTGGCTTGACTTTACTGCAACAAGCATCCTTAATAAAAGAACCCTTTGCTTTAACCAAATGGAGTTGAAGGCTTTTCTTTCCTAAGGGATCGGTTTGGGGCAGGTCTGACAGTAGTAATTTTTTTCTTCCCAGATGCAACTTACACCCTCCATCATCTCTAGTTAAATACTTTCTTCAAATAATTTGGAAGACGAAAAGAGAATAATTTTAGTTTTTCAGGAGGAAGGGAGATCAGATTGAGTGATGCTGCTAACTAGAGTTACCTCATACTTTTTCTGTATTTCTTATACACTAAAATATCCCTATCCTTGTTTTACTTTATTCCTTATATAGTAAAATATGTTAGCTTTTTAATATGATTTTGATATATTTGATATTTGTTATTGGATATGGAAGCCAGTTTGATATAGCAATTAAGGTATCTGGCTAAAAACTGGAAGAGTATAAGTTCTAGTCTCACCTTAAGCAGAAAGTCACTTTCTTTTAATCCTAGGAAGGAGACAGTGGCAAACCCCTTTTGAAAAACTTTGCCAAGAAAACTGCAGGGACTTGTCCAAGCAGTCTCTGAGAATCAGATCTGACTGAATGGAGAGAGGAAAAAAATATTTTTGCATAAGCATTTGATCAATGTTTGTTTACATATTTTTAAATGGAATTCTCTATTTTAATTCTGTCTCATATTATTTATTAATGAAACTACAATTTTATTTCTCTTTTAGGTGCTGTATAATGTGTTTGAGTCTTTTGTTTCAATAGGAGCTGAATATGTGACCGGTGTGGAATGCATAAAAGGCGTAGGTTGGTAGCTAGTTAAAGGAAATTTCTTCTTCCCATATTTGGGCCGACTGGGTGCATCATAAAAAAAACACTTACACACACACACACACACACACACACACACACACATACACAGATAGACAGACAGATAGATAGATAGATAGATAGATAGATAGATAGATAGATAGATAGATAGATAGATAGATAGATAGATAGATAGATAGATAGATAGATAGATAGATAGATAGATAGATAGATAGATAGATAGATATAGATTATTTTATATAATGTTTTTGAAAATGCTCCGCTGGTGGTACAGTGCAAGCAAGGTCCCCTCCAGCACTGTCTGCCTTCTCTAGGAGGAGCCATGAGGCACCGGAGCACCACAGCCAGAGCGTGGCTTGATTGGCTGGGTCAGACCATGTGGTGTGGAAGCCGATGGTGGCGGTGGGAGACACATAAACATGGAGGCCATCTTTCACTAGAGGGTGAGCGAGCCTTTTGCCTTCCCTTACAGAAGGTGGGGTGTGAGGTTAAAAAGAGGCGAAGCAGGAGGAAAGAAAGGCGGCTGGCGTGGAAGCTTGCCTGACAGCAAAACTTTGCTGTTTCGGTTCCTTGAGTAGTTCAAAGGCTGGAATGTCTATGAAAATCTCTTTTTAGTCTTTTATACTTTATATTCAAACTGCAGAGGGGAAGAATAAGAATAAAGCCAATGTCTTGTGATTTGGAGGTATTATTATTATTATTAATAATAATATATTAATCATGTATTGGTCAGATGTAAAGGTAGACCTACAATATGAGGTTTAATCAGATCTATTTATTAAATTGGGTTTAACTTAAAGGTAAATTAAAAGTAATCTGTTCACTGACAAAGTTTCAACTTTAATTTGTTTCAAGTCAATATCCATATTAAATTCCAAATGTAAAATTTTCCACCTTGTTTGACAACTTCTTAAAAATAATTCAATCTTTTACAAGCAACCAAATTTTGTTCTATTGGGCAAATTTCATTCCACATAGAAAGCTGACATTTCCACTCATTAAACTAAATGGTTATGCAAATGGTAAATGTCCCAAAAGATTAATAAAATGCCTTCTTATAATTTAAAGCCACACAGTGCATGGTAACATTAATAGTATTAACTTAGCTTGAACAAAATCTTAGTCTTTTAGATACACTAAAAATTGAAGAGGTTTTTTT
Source organism: Azemiops feae (assembly GCA_023970755.1). Taxonomy (NCBI): domain Eukaryota; kingdom Metazoa; phylum Chordata; class Lepidosauria; order Squamata; family Viperidae; genus Azemiops; species Azemiops feae. The sequence continues at coordinate 75,700 of JALGBA010001899.1, read as the reverse complement.
TCAACTACAAAGGTAAACCTTTGTAGGCAAGGCGGGTTGTATGACATGTATGAGTTCCGGCATCTTTTTTTTTTTTTTTACAAAAAAGCACACACACGAAATTATCTCTATCTATCTATCTATCTATCTATCTATCTATCTATCTATCTATCTATCTATCTATCTATCTATCTATCTATCTATCTATCTATCTATCTATCTATCTATCTATCTATCTATCTATCTATCTATCTATCTATCTATCTATCTATCTATCTATCTATCTATCTATCTATCTATCTATCTATCTAATATTGGAAAGCAGAAATTAATATTTAAACAGTCATAACTTTGTGTCGAAGGAAGGTATTTTTGACCTTTGAATCATCTGTCTCAGTCATATATGTTCACCATTATAATGAATTAATACATGTCCTGTGCTTGACCTTCTCCCTCCCCCTTATGTTTCTTCCTTGTAGATTGGAAAGATTGGAAAGGAAGGGATTACAACTAGACAATAAGAAGGCACATACGTGGAATACATATTGGAAGAGATGAACTGGTGCTGGCTGTTTGCCTAACATGTTCGGGGCTAGGAACCATGAGCATACTTTGCAGACAGTTTATTGCCATTTAGAACACAGAATATAGAACATAGAATAATAGGATGGAAAGAATTTTGGAGGTCTTCTAGTCCAACCCTCTGCCCAAGGCAGGAGCTCCTATATCATTCTGGACTTTGGGCTTGATGGCTTAATTTCTTTTGAACAATTTATACCTTCTACTTGTGGATTCCTATCATGGGTACTGTACCATATATACATAATCTGCATTGGACTTTTGTATGAACCCTATTAAAGAGCAAAAGTAACTAAAACTTCATAAGGCAGTGGACCACTACATACTATTTGGTAAGATAGAAAAATATGGAATAGACAGCATCACCACCATATGGATTCATAACTGGCTGACCAACTGCATTCAACCTGTATTCTTTACTGGAACTACATCTACATGGAGATGGAGATGTATGCAGTGGGGTATCGCAGGTTTCTCTCTTAAGCCTAGTACTCATCAACATCTTCATAAACAACTGGGACAAGAGGATAGAAGAAGAACTCATCAAATCTGCAGATGACACCAAGCTGGCAGGAATACCCAACACTTTAGAAGATAACCTCAAGATCCAGAAGGATTTTGACAGACTTGAACATTGGGCCCTATCCAACCAAAATGAAATTCAATGGTGAGAAAAGTAAGGTTTTACATATGGGCAAGAAAAACCAAATGCATAGGTATAGAATAGGTGGTACCTGGCTCAATAGTAGTGAGTGTGAGAGGGATCTAGGAATCCTAATGGACAACCACTTAAATATGAGTAGCACTGTGCTGCAGCCACCAAAAAAGCCCACACAGTCCTGGGCTTCATTAACAGAGGAATAGAATCAAGATCATGAGAAGTGTTAATGCCATTTTATAATGCCTTAATAAGACCACACTTGGAACATTGCATCCAGTTTTTGTCAACATGATACAAAAAAGAATGCAGAGAAGAGCAACAAAAATGATCTCCAGGACACTGGAAGTTAAAATATATGAAGTAGATTGCAGGAACTGGGTATGTCTAATGAAAAGAAGGATTGGGGTGACATGATAGCAGTCTTCCAAAATCTAAGAAGCTGCCACAAAGAGGCAACCTATTCTCCAAAGCATTTGAAGGCAGGACAAGATGGAAACTCATGAAGCAGAGATCCAACCGAGAAGTAAAGAGAAATTTCCTGATAGTGAGAGCTCGTGGAACAGTGCCTTCAGAAGTTGTGAGTTCTTGATCACTGGAGATCTTTTTGTCAATGTTTTTATTTTATTAAAAAAAAAGTTAAAATACAAAACTCCAAAAGATAAACAAACAAACAAAATCACACAGCAAACAAAACATTTAAAAAGTGCATTGGAAAAAAACCCCTAACTGTACACATATTATCTCCCCGAGTTGAATACTGATTGATACATTACTATAATATTAATTTCCCACCCCTTGCAAAACAGGCCCAAAAGATTTTTAAACTACTAAATCTATTTGAAAATTACTAACCTATCTATATGGTATATTAATGACAAAACAATTAACAGGAAGAACAATAATTATAAAAAAGATAAAGTTTCCAAACCGGCCGTTAATAAACTATTATTGTAATCAGCTCATAGAAAATTTTCTATGACATCTTATCCCAAATCATCCCAAAAGTTAACTGTATTTCATCCTGGATCAAACATCCATGTTTTTAAAGATTTTTAAGAATATATTGTACCGCCATTTTTCTGAAATGATATAGGTCTCCTGCTTGAGCAAGGGTTGGACTAGAAGACTGGAAAAGGCCAGCGTATAGCAGAATTCAATATGTGGCTAAAGGAGTGGTGTAAAGGGGAAGGCTTTGGATATATTAGTCACGATGTCTGTAGCTGGTCTAATGAAAAAATGTACAAAAGAGATGGTTTGCATCCATCAAAGAAAGGGACTGAGTTACTCGGCTATAAATTCACAGATTTTCTGGAGGAATATTTAAACTAAACAGCGGGGACAGTGAGTTAATTGATACAGAACATCCCTGTCCCCGGCAATCTAACAATTATAGGGTTATCAGTGCATGTAACATAGATGTGTGTGTGGACAAGAATATCAACCTTGCTGTCAAGCAAAATCAAGCTTCTAATAGCAAGTGCCACACAAAGTGCACTAACCAAATAGGTGGTAAGACAATAGGGGAACTCAGGCACCACACAGGTTACGTAGAAAGTAAACACAGGGTCAGTCATAAAGGACTCAAATGTCTATATACCAATGCACAGAGTATGAACAGCAAACAGGGTGAATTAGAAATTCAGGCTAATGAGGGCAGATATGATATTGTTGCCATTACAGAAACATGGTGGGATGAAACCCACAAATGGAACACAAGGCTAGAGGGATTTAAATTATTTAAAAGAAACAGACCAAATAAAAGAGGAGGTGGAGTTGCTCTATATGTAAGAAATAACTACATCTCTACAGAACTAGAGCACAACAATGATGAAAACTTGTCTTGAATGCATTTGGGTCAATATAAAAGGGGGGGGGGAATGACATTGCCATAGGTGTATACTACAGGCCACCCAACCAAACAGTGGAAATAGATGAACTTTTTGCTAGTCAGCTAACTAAGGTATGTAGGAAGCACATCACAATAGTAATGGGGGACTTAACTACCCTGACATCAACTGGGAGACAAACTCTGCACCAAGTGGAAGATCAAACAGATTCCTTGCAAACCTAGCAGACAACTTTGTCTCCCAAAAAGTAGAGAAGGGAACTAGGGGATTAGCCATTTTGGATCTAATTCTCACTAACAGGGATGAAATGATAGAAGGTTTGAAGCCACAGGAACCTTGGGAGGAAGTGATCATGCAATATTGGAATTCACATTATGGAAGCACAAGCAATAGAACACAGTCAAACTAGAGTCTTGGACTTTAAGAGAGCTAATTTCAATAAACTTAGAGAGGGCTTGGGAAGGATTCCATGGATGAGAATCCTCAAGGGAAAAACAACTCAAGAAGCTTGGGAAATTTTGAAAAGTGAGATAATAAAAGCCCAGTCTAGCACAATACCAACAAAGAGGAAAAATAACAGCTCTCAAAAGAAACCAGCATGGCTGCATAAAGAACTCTCTGATAAATTGAAAGATAAAAAGGACAAGTATAGAAAGTGGAAAGAGGGGCACATAACTAAGCAGAATATCAGCAAATAGCCCGAGCCTGCAAAGATGAAGTGAGGAAAGCTAAGGCTCATAATGAACTAAGGCTTGCGACCAAAGTCAAAAATAACAAAAAAAGCTTCTTTCAACATGTAAAAAACAAGAAAAAAGTGAAGGAAATAATTGGTCCATTAGTGGGTGAAAGTGGCAAGAAGGTGACAAACTACAGGGAGAAAGCAGAACTATTTAACTCGTTTTTTGCATCTGTCTTTACACAAAGTGAAAAAAACAGACCAACCTACCAAAAATATGCCATAAAAAACAGAATAGAAACACAAGTTAAGATAGGCAAGAAAACGGTAAGTGAGCACCTGTCCAGACTAGACGAGTTCAAATCACCAGGACCAGATGGATTACACCCCAGGGTTCTCAAGGAACTGGCAGATGTGATCTCAGAACCATTGAACTATATTTTTTCAAAGATCCTGGAGCACTTGGGGGGGGAGGGGAGAGGGTTAGCTACCGGACCACGGAAAGAGCTGATGTAGTTCCCATCTTCAAAAAAGAAAAAAAATGGACCCAGGAAACTACAGACCTATCAGCCTGACCTCAATACCTGGGAAGATTCTGGAAAAGATAATCAAACAATGAATCAGCGAACACTAGAGGCAAACAAAGTCATTACTAAAAGCCAACATGGGTTTGTCAAAAACAGATCATGCCAGACAAATTTTATTGCATTCTTTGACCAAATGACAAAATTAGTGGATCAGAGGAATGCTGTGGATATAATTTACTTGGACTTCAGTAAGGCATTTGATAAAGTAGATCACAACCTACTACTTGATAAGATAGAAAAATGTGGTTTAGACAGCATCACCACCAGATGGATTCGTAGCTGGCTGACCGGCCGTACTCAGCGTGTGGTCCTCAATGGAACCGCATCTACATGGAGGGAAGTGTGCAGTGGGGTGCCCCAGGGCTCTGTCCTGGGGCCAGTGCTCTTCAACATCTTCATCAACGATTTGGACGAGGGGATAGATGGGGAAATCATCAAATTTGCAGACGACACCAAGCTGGCAGGAATAGCCAACACCCAGAAGACGGCTTAAGATACAGGAGGATCTGACAACTTGAACATGGGCACTATCTAACAAAATGAATTCAATGGTGAAAAAAGCAGTTCTACATTTAGGCAAGAAAAACCAAACTGTACAGTATATTATAGGGGGTACCTTTGCTCGCAGCAGTACTTGAGAGGGACCTCGGATCCTAGTGGACAATCACTTAAATATGAGCCAGCAGTGTGCTGCAGCTGCCAAAAAGCCAACACAGTGCTAGGCTGCATTAACAGAGGGATAGAATCAAGATCACTGAAGTATTAATACCACTTTACAATGCCTTGGTAAGGCCACACTTGGAATACTGCATCCAGTTTTGGTCCCACGATGTAAAAAGACGTTGAGACTCTAGAAAGAGTACAGAGAAGAGCAACAAAGATGATTAGGGGACTGGAGGCTAAAGCATATAAGGAACGGTTGCTGGAATTGGGTATTTGTAGTTTAATGAAGAGAAGGACGAGGGGGGGGGGGACATGATAGCAGTGTTCCAATATCTCAGGGGCTGCCACAAAGAAGAGGGAGTCAAGCTATTTTCCAAGGCGCCTGAAAGCAGGACAAGAAGCAATGGATGGAAACTAATCAAGGAGAGAAGCAACCTAGAACTAAGGAGAAACTTCCTGACAGAACAATTAACCAGTGGAACAACCTGCCTCCAGAAGTGGTGAATGTTCCAACACTGGAAGTTTTTAAGAAGAGACTGGACAGCCATTTGTCTGAAATGGTATAGGGTTTCCTGCCTGAGCAGGGGGTTGGACTAGATGACCTCCAAGGTCCCTTCCAACTTTTTTATTATTATTATTATTATTATTATTATTATTATTATTATTATTATTATTATTATTATTATTATTATTAGTATTAGTATTAGTATTAGTATTAGTATTAGTATTAGTAGTATTATTAGTATTATTAGTATTATTAGTATTATTATTAGTATTATTATTAGTATTATTATTAGTATTATTATTAGTATTAAATATGTACCCTAATTATTAAGTCAATTAATCCAACAACATTTGAATCTAATAGTCATATTTCCCTTCATCTCCAAGTCTCCCTTTAGCCCATTAGTCGAGACTTTAGGATCTCTCTTAGTAAGTCAGAAGGCCCCATTTTTTAAACCTAACTCTAGCTTTCTTTTTCTGACAACCAGGTTTCCATACCCATATCTTTAAATTATCAAATAGGTCTCCTTTCATTCTGGTATATGTTACTTGAATCAAAGGAGACCGTCTAGTCATCAACTTTTCAAAAGAACTGGTCCATTTATAATCATTAAGTTGTTGCCCTGGTAATTCAAGTCTCGATGTTTGTTCTAGTATCTTTATCTTCAATTCGGTCTGGTCTTCGTCTTCCTCAGGTTTCTTCTGGTTTAGGTAAAAGGTCATGTCCAATTTTATAGTTATTGATTGTTTAACTAGGTTTTCAATGTGCTGTCCTCGTTGATCTTTAGCATCCTCTGTTTTGATATTACTTTGTTCCACTTCTGTTACTTTTTGAGTTGTAGGTTCTTTGGTTGCAATCAGGATTTGATTGTCAGAATTTTCAATATATTGTTGTTGTTCCTTAGAGTCCTCTGCCTTAGTATTGATTTCTCCCGCTTCTGTTGTTTTCTGGGTTGTAAATTCTTTAGTTGGAGTCTGGATTTCAGTTTGTAGGTTCAAGCTGGCGCCTCTGTCTTTCAGTCTGGATTTAATTATCTCAGTAGCTTCAATGATTTTTTCAAATATGTTTATAGTCAAGGAAAGTTTGTTGCTGGTCCCCCTCCATTTCTGAAATATTTGTAGATAGTCCTTTAGTGGAGGCTAATTTTTTAAGCAAGAATCAGTGAATGTTCACCTCCACAGTTCTTAAGAGCCAGTTTCAGCTCCCAGCTGCAGCTTTTTATCTTTAGATAGTACCAAGGCCAGATCTAGGTTGTAAACAGATCTCTTTGCCAGGGATATTCACTTGCTATACCAGGCTTCACCACAAGATGTCCCCGGTGGCCTTTAGAATCCTTTTCAAACAGGCTAGACTTTTATCCAGTTTTTTTTTCAAGTAGTTAAAATAGCCAGTTCCCATGAAAGTAGGAACGTTTTGGGTCGCCAGATCCAGAAAACATGTAAGTCCAATTACTTATATTTTTCAAGGTTTCATCTCCCCAATGTAGGCAGCCGCCGCCATTTTAGAGGGTGGGAGAAAGACGTTCCCTTCCCTCTCTCCTCACAGGGGGAAGCAATTTCAGAGAGCTTTTACAGGAAAAAATATTTGGGGTAAAAAGAAGGTAGGGTCTCACCCAGTTCCTCCGCGGTGCTTTCAAGTGCTTAGTTATGAGTTTGGCCTTGGCTGGAAACGGCATTAATGATGGGCCATGTGGATGGCCGATCTTTTCTCCATCGGTCCGAAGAGCTGCTCCGGATCAAACGGAAGGGCTACTGCCCTTCCGCGATCAGTCAGAGGTCCTCTTCCCTGCTCGTCGCCCCTCCAGGGTGACTTTCGACCCCTTTCAGGGTCCCCCGGCGAGAGAAAACCGGACGGTGGAGGGAGCGATCGCCCCGCATGTCCGCCAGCACCGTGATCCGGAACCGTAAGTTTCACCCTTTGGCCAGTCGCCTCTACGGGGCGACTTTCGGTCCTATTGGACCCCCCAGCTGGTAGAAATCGGGCTTGGGGAATGGAGCTTCATTCCCCTGCGCTCATGTTGCAGCGACGTCACCGGAAACTCCAGTTTGGGTCCTGTTTCTTGTGGTTCTTCTAGAATGAACACTAAGTCATCAGCAAATGCCTGTAGTTTATACTCCTCCTTCTTTATTTTCATACCTTTTAGTCCACTGTCTTGCCTAATATTTCTGTTTAACACCTCTAGCATTAATATAAATAACAATGGCGATAGAGGACATCCTTGCCTTGTACCCTTAGTTATATTGAAATTTTCTGTTAAGTCCCCATTTATAATCACCTTTGCTGTTTGTTTATGGTATATTGCCTTAATCATGTTAATAAATTTCTCTCCAAATTCCATATACTTTAATTGTAAAAACATAAACTGCCAATTCACATTGTCAAATACCTTCTGTGCGTAAAGGAAGATCAGTGCCATTTGCTTTCCAGGATGCATCTCATAGTATTCCAATGTATTCAAGATCATCCGCATATTATTTTTAATTTGCCTCTTAGGTAGAAATCCATTCTCAGCTACGTGTATAAAATCGTTTAAGAACCTTTTTAATCTCTCTATTATTGAAGCGTAGATTTTGTAATCTACATTTAACAATGATATTGGCCTATATTTTTTATTTGTAGTAAATCAGAGTCTTCTTTGGGTATCAATGTTATATTTGCTTCCATCCATGTTTTAGGTATCTTTGTGTCAAGCCCCGTGGGCTCGACATACACGGGAGGGGGGAGGAAGCACCAGAAGGCCGCCTCACAGCCCGAAGCCGGCGGCCCGAAGCCGGCAACGTCGCCAGGGAGGCCGTGCGGCTCGATCCCAGCGTTGCCAGCGAGGAGACCCACCGGCCGGCTTGCCGACTCCGCGGCTCGAGCCCAGGGATGCCAGCGGTGCGGACAATGGACTGGCGACACCGTAGGGCAGAGAAGCCCCGTGGTCCTGATTGGCATGGTACCCTGGACTTCGGCAGCTAGCGAGTGGAGCCTCAGAGACTCTGATCCAGTTCTCGCTTCGGGCGGTGCAGGCAACGAGCGGGGAGGCCTAGTGACGCCGATGCAAGGCAGGAGCGGCCCCGCAGCCCGGAACAAGTGCCACTGATCGGTACCAGCAAGGGCGCTACATACGCGAACCGAGGGGCGGGGCCAGGCCAAAGGGGCTTGCTGCGGAGTCGAGGGGAGGATGGGGTTCCTACCTGGCTTCTGCCGCTCTGCTGCGTGACTGGCAAGGACTAGACGGTGGGCCAGGAGGGGGGCAGGGCCCTGGGCTGCTGGTTTTCAGGACTAGCGCCGGATGCTGACTTGCTGACTGGGGGGATGGAGCTGCGGGGCGGGGAAGCTATGTAAGGCGCTGGGAGCAGATCACTTCCAGCGCTGACTTTGTTTGTTTGTTCAGATTAAACCGCATGTCAACCCGTTCCTGTTTACTAGTCATTCTCCAGGGACTGGTAAGGACGCCTGACACTTTGCTTCTGACAATGCTTCATTATAGACTTCAAGCATAGATGGGCCTAATGTGTCTTGTAAATGTTTATAAAATTCTGCCGGTAGACCATCTGGCCCAGGTGTTTTGTTATTTTTTTGTCTCCTAATTGCTTCTGTTAGCTCCATCATTGTTATTCTTTCATTCAGCATGGTCTTCCCTTCTTCAGACACTTTTGGCAATTTAGCTTTTTCCAAGTATTGTTTTATTTTATCTTCTGATATTTTCTCCTGGCTATATAATTTTTCATAAAATTCCTTTATTATTTTTTTCTTAGCTTCATTTTGGTATTGAATAGTACCAGTCTCATCTCTCAATTTTTGTATCAACTTCTTTTCTTTCTGTTTTTTAAGTTTGTATGCCAGCCATCTTCCTGGCTTATTTGCATTTTCAAAAAAAATCTGTTTTGCTGCTTTGATTTTTTGTGCCAATTCCTCTTTCTCTAATATATTTAATGTCAAGGTTCCGACTAATGGAGCACTTCAAAGAACTTCCAGGCATTGTTTATTCTGAAAAGTCTTTAATCATGGACACAATGTCGGCACATCATGGATGGATGCCAAGATCTGAATTTCCCTTTCTTTGCACATAACATTCCATTGCTATTCTCCTCCCCTATTTTGCCGTCATAATTCACATTTTCCAATTAGACTGAAGGGCAAAGATTCACTTCCATTCCTTATCCCGCTAATTCCTTATCTTTCTCCTCCCACCATTATCTGAATTAACTCCAAAAATACCAGACAGTTCTGCATATCTTTTCAAAGCAATAATATCCCATATTAGCAGCATTGACATCCGGCCCCCCTTACAGAAAAGACAGATCCTGTAATGTAAACAAAAGCATATATTAATGACTAGTTTTCAGTTTGTTGGGGTGTTTTGCATGAAACCTTTTGACGAGCCTGTCAGCTTTCACCTCACTGGATTTCACCCAGGTGGCTTCAGACAACGGGTATCCCTTCCATTGTACTAGGTACTGCAATTTCCCTTTGAACATTCTAGAGTCAAGAATACATTTCACTTCATAGTGGGTCTGTCCCGCAACTACGAGGGGCCCAGGTGCCTTCTTAGGGGGAGGTCTTAAAGTGGAGCCCCGATCAGGTTTCAACAAGCTGCAATGGAAAACAGGGTGAATTCTACCTAAACGTTTAGGGAGTTTCAGTTTTACGGTGACCGGATTGATGATCTTTACGATAGGAAAAGGCCCCAAGAATTTCGGTCCTAACTTTTTACTGGGTAATTTGAGGCGTAAATACTTAGTCGACAGATAAACCTTTTCCCCAACTTGGAATGTTCTTTGGGGAGCCCTCTTTTTATCAGCCAGCTTTTCATAGGTTTCAAAAGTCTTTTTTAAAGCAGTTTTTGTGTTTCTCCAAACTTCTTCCCATCCCCTCACCCATTGGTCTAGTGTCTGGGAAGTGGTTGGCACCTGAGGGTATTCAGGTATTGGACTCAACTCTTTTCCTGTGGCTACTCTGAAAGGTGTGTAGCCAGTGCTGCTGTGCACAGAATTATTGTACGCCACCTCTGCAAAAGGGAGGAGGTCAGTCCAGTTTGTCTGTTGGTAGGAAACGTAGCATCTGAGATATTGCTCCACCATTTTGTTAGCGGATTCTGCAGCCCCATTGGTGGCCGGATGAAAAGCAGATGATAAGCCTTGAGATGATCCAATTAATTTAAGGAAACTTCTCCAAATCTTCGCGGTGAACTTCACCCCTCTGTCCGAAATTATTCGCTTAGGGGTGCCATGCAGCCGGTAGATATGTTTCAGGAACAATTTAGTCAGTCGTTGGGCAGATGGGAGTCCTTTGCAGGCGATGAAATGAGCCTGCTTCGAAAACAGGTCTATCACAGTCCAGATGACAGTATTTCCTCTACTTTCAGGTAGGTCTAAGATAAAGTCCATAGCTATTTCTTCCCAGGGTTGAGAAGGGTCTGCCACCGGCTGCAGTAACCCAGGGGTTTTCCCTGGGATTCTTCTCATTGTGGCACATACGGTACAACTCTTTACATAGTTTTCCACATCCCGTTTCAGCCCCAGCCACCAAAATTGCCGGCGGGTGAGATGTAGAGTTTTTAGATATCCAAAGTGTCCAGCCTGTTTTACATCATGGCTGTGTTTGAGAGCATTAAGACGGAGGGCTTCAGGCAAATACAGTTTCCCCCCCTTTGTCATCAGGATTTGGGACCCAGCGAGGCGTGAGCTGAGCGGCAGTTTGTGGATTGGAGATAATTGCCTCATTAACCTCTTCGCATTCGCTTTTGTACTGGGGCAATCTCGATAGCGCATCAGCTAGGAAGGTTTTTCTTCCTGGTATGTACTTTAGAGTGAAGTTGAAATGGTTAAAGTACTGTGCCCACCGTACTTGCTTTGGGGACAATTTGCGGGGAGTTTTCAGTGCCTCTAGGGTTTTGTGATCTGTCCATACTTCATGGCACCTTGCTCCCTTCTAGATAGTGTCGCCAGTTTAACAGCCCCCATCTAATTGCGAAGGCCTCCTTCTCCCATATTGCCCATCTCCGTTCGCTTTCAGTAAATTTTTTAGAGGTGTAGGCGCAGGGTTGCAGGACTCCACTCTTGTTCTTTTGCAGTAATACAGCTCCAACTGCGACGTCGCTGGCGTCAGCTTGGATTACAAAGGGTTCCCCTTGGCTGGATGCATTTCAATGCCCTCGTTGGAGATTCTGTAGCCAAGATAATCTAATCGGGTCTGGTGGAATTCACATTTCGACAATTTGGCATAAAGCTTGGCATTTAATAATTTCTTTAACACTTCTCTCACCAGTTTTATGTGATCAGTCATATTCGTTCTGTATATCAGGATGTCATCAAGATACACCAGAACCCCTTTGTACAAGTGATCATGTAGGACCTCATTAATCAACTGCATGAATACGGCTGGGGCCCCCTGTAGTCCAAATGGCATGACTTTGAATTGATAGCTCCCCATGGGGCAGTTGAAGTCAGTTTTCCACTCATCTCCTTCTTTTATTCTCACTCGGTAGTACGCCTCTCTCAGGTCTAATTTAGTGAAGACACTCCCCTTAGCCAGATGAGTTAATAAGTCCTTTAGGAGGGGGAGGGGGTATCTGTTTTCCACACTCACAGCGTTGAGGCCCTTATAGTCTATGCAGAGACAAAGCGACCCATCTTTTTTTTCTTTAAATAACACGGGGGCTCCCACAGTAGATTTGGCCCGTTCAATGAACCCCCTCACTTTTATTCACGTATTGCTGCATCTCTTCCATCTCGAGGGGGGACATGGCGTACATTCTCGGGCATGGAAGTTTGGCTCCTGGCACCAGTTCGATAGAACAGTCATTGGGTCTGTGAGGGGGTAGGACATCGCATTCATTTTCACTAAATGCCTCTGCTAAGTCCCGGTATTCATTGGGGATGAGTGATTCATCTGGTGACAGTGAGGCAGCTATGAGTGCTCGCTCATTAGGTGGCCTAAAGTGTCCCGCAACGTCAGTTGAATCAGTGGGAGGCTCAGGCCCTATAGGTAGTCTCACAGTTCTCATTCCTTTCTCCCACCAGATAAATGGCTTCCATTTGTCCAACCAGGCTAAGCCTAGAATCACAGCCTCAGTCATTCTTGGGGCCACCAGGAAGCGAATAAACTCCCAGTGCGCACCTATTTCTAGGCATAAGGGCTCAGTTAATTGTGTGACTAAAGTCCCTCTCATCAGGGAGCCATCAGCTTGCTCGAACCTCATAGGTTTGGAGAGCTGTTTTGCCCGTATGCCCATTTTCATGGCAAATGGTAGGCTAATAATGCATCGGGTGCATCCAGAATCGATTAGCACGCTTAAGTCTATTTGTGCCCCCGACTTAGGGATTATAAGCTTGGCGGGCAGTGAAAAAGGTGGGATTTGTCGACTCACCATCAGGTCGTTCTCTCCTTCGTCGTCGCTGTCAAAGGAGGGTAGAGTAGGGGTGGGTTCACTCGGAGTCCCGGTGTCCTCCTGCGTGGGAGGTGTGATCTGGGCAACAGGTCCTTGTGTGACCCGGTTGGATTTTTCTCTCATTAGCCGCTGGGCAGGTTTCCTTCTCGCCGCTGGTTCCGGTCTGCTCTGTAGTCGGGAGTATGGGACTGGACAGTTTGCTGCTCGATGTCCCTCCTGTCCGCACCGGAAACACTTAATTGACGGGCCTGCAGGTGGCTTGGGTCTCTCAGTCATCGCAGTAGTTGGAGGGTTTTGTGGGGGTGATTGTTGTTCGGGTTGTTCTGGCTGCTGTTCGGATTCAGGTGGGGGAGGCTTCTTATAGCGGGCGAGCTGAACGTGTAGCTTCACCACTGCCTGGTACCATTCTTGTAGCTGATCAGGTACTGCTCGATAGAAGCAGGCCTGAGAGAGGTGATCATCTAATCCCTCAATGAAGTGATGGATTAGGGATTGCTCTGGCCACCCCTCTATTCGACCTGCTATCTTGCGGAACTCTCGCACGTACTCCAGGGCAGGCTTGCCGGCTTGTTTTATTTTGTGGATTTGTTCTCTTGCCTTGAGGCCAAGAGATGGGTCCTCAAATCTTTCTCTCAGCCCTAGGAGGAAGAGGTGGGGGTCCTCCAATTCCAGGGCTTGCTCATTGTATAAATTGTTCAGCCATTCGGATGCTTCTCCCTCTAGGCTGGACGCAATCACATCGACCATGGCCCCTGGGTCCGGGTAGAGATAGGCCCAGCAATTCAAGTGAGAGCGTACTTGGTTGAGGAAAAAAATCAGCTTCTCTGGGTCCCCATTGAACGTTGCTCTGAAAGGTGGTGCAATTATAGGCTGTTGGGGTCCCCACTGTGGCTGTTGCTGCTGACCCCATCCTGGCTGCTGATTTCCTGGCTCCTGCACCAACCCAAGCTGTTGCAAGGCCTCTATTAGCTGTGGCAAGCTCAGAGGATTTATAGGCTGTTGGGGCCCCCACTGTGGCTGTTGCTGCTGGCCCCATCCTGGCTGCTGATTTATGCCCAGGGGTTGCACGTTCGGGGGCTGGGGCCAATCTCCTTGCTTTGGTCGTTCTCCCACCAGCTGCTGATCTCCTGGCTCCTGCATCACCCCAAGCTGTTGCAAGGCCTCTATTAGCTGTGGTAAGCTCAAAGGCTGGCTACCCTCTTCCCGCTGGGAATGCCACACTCCCCATTGTTGCAGAGGCCTCAGACTGGAATTCCCTCTCTCTTCAGGGCTGGAGTCCCTGGCAGGGGAAGACAGGGTCTTGAAGGCTTTCTGATCTACAATGGAGGGGCTGTAGGCTTCTCTCTGCAGGAGTGGATTTTTGCTTCTCACCTCTGGGTTTTGAACTCTTTCCAGTGACTCACCCAGGCCTCGAGTGGCAGTTTGTCCATTATCCCACCACCGATTTGCATTTGTCTGCCAGCCGTTTGTCTTCCAAAATTCATCTTCCCACAGCATGCCGTCTGTTACTTCCCCCTCTGGGTTATCAGCAGCTGCCGGGTTGTATTCAAGCAAACTCCCGTTCCTCATGACAGATCTTCCTCCTGAAACTCTGTCAGTTTCACTCAAGCCTAGGAGGAAGAGGTGGGGGTAATGCACCCCCAGTTGTTTGAAAAGGATTTAGATCTTGGCATGTTGTCAAGGTTCTGACTAATGGAGCACTTCAAAGAACTTCCAGGCATTGTTTATTCTGAAAAGTCTTTAATCATGGACACAATATCGGCACACCATGGATGGATGCCAAGATCTGAATTTCCCTTTCTTTGCACATAGCATTCCATTGCTATTCTCCTCCCCTATTTTGCCGTCATAATTCACATTTTCCAATTAGACTGAAGGGCAAAGATTCACTTCCATTCCTTATCCCGCTCATTCCTTATCTTTCTCCTCCCACCATCATCTGAATTAACTCTAAAAATACCAGACAGTTCTGCATATCTTGTCAAAGCAATAATATCCCATATTAGCAGCATTGACATTTAATTTATGTTTTACTAATTCCATTTGATTTTTAAGATTTGGTTTTTGCGGTTCTCTCTGTAATTCTAGTTCTAATCTTTTATATTCTTCTTCCAACCCCTTTTATTTTTGCTTTTTCTCCTTGTTTTTCCTTCCTATATAAGAGATTGCTAATCCTCTAAAATACGCTTTGACAGTGTCCCATACATTTTGCAAGGACATTTCTCCATTTTTATTCTCTTTAAAAAAGAGATCCATTTCTTTCTCCATTCTTTGTATAAACTCCTTGTCTTTTAATATTGACTGCTTTAATGTCCATCTTGGTTTTCTTATTTGTCATTTCCATTTCATTTTAATTGGATTGTGGTCTGCCCAGGTGTTTGGCTCCAATTCTACTTCTTGTATATTTTCTTGTAGCTCCGATGACATCCATATCATGTCAATTCTTGACCACAATTTGTGCCTGTTTGAATAGAAGGTATACTGTTTTTTCTCTGGTTTTAATTCTCTCCATACATCTTGTATTCCTATTTCTTCCACCATTTTAAAAAAGGACTTTGGTAAAGTTCTCCTAACTTTTTGATTTATTTTACTACTTTTATAGTCAAATTTTACATCAACAATTGCATTGAAATCTCCCACAATACAAATATTATCATATTCCATTTCTAAAATTTTCTTATGTAATTGTTCATAAAAGACTTCTTGTTTACTAATTGGTGCATATATTACTGTTAATAATGTCTGTTTATAATTTATTATTGCTTCCACCATCAAAATTCTCCCCTCTTCGTCTTTATAAATTTGTTTTGATTTTATTGTTTCTTTAATGTATAGAGCCACCCCTCTTTTTTTCTGATTTGCTAAGGAAGCATATAATTTCCCAATTTCGGGGTTTTCCAGTAGTTTGTATTGTTCATCTTTAATATGTACTTCTTGAAGACAAATCAAATCTAAATTCATTTTTTTTAATTTAATTTATGAAAACAAAATTCCTTTTCACTACTGAGTTCAGTCCATTAACATTCACTGATAATGAAGTGATTTCTTCCTCCATCATTTCACTTATAAATAGGTCTGGTCGTCCTGGTAGTTCTTATTTCTCTCTGTTCCTTTGCTCTGGTTCCTTCCGGTTCTGCTCTCTCACTCTTCTAGGTATCTGTTTTAAGATAACTATTTCTTTCTCTTTGTAAACCATTGGCTTTCCTTTTACTCTTTGGAGTATTTCCATTCTGATCTTCTTCAAAAATCTAACATGTATTTCTGTGGGGAGTTTATTCCTTCTTGCATAAATTGTGTGAACTCAGAAAATTTCATCCATCTCAGATAACGCCTCCTGTTTACTCAGCTCCAACACCTCAGCCAACAATTCTCCCATTTTATTGGCAAGATCTTCCCCTTTCTCTTCTTCTACATTTTGAAATCTCAAAAAGTATTCAGCCTTCTCCATTTCTAAAGATATCACTGTTCCCTCAAGGCTCTTATCTGCCTGGGTCAGTCTCTGGTCCATTTCCTCCACCTTTTTCTCAGTTTGTTCTGATTTTTCTTCTATCTTCTTAATTCTTTCTTCATTTTTTATCATTATTTGTTGAATATTTTCTACTTTATCATCCACTTTTTGTATTCTTTCCTTCATCTCTTCATGTAGTTTGGTTATTGATTCCTGAATCGATTGGAACATCATTTTTGTTTCCACTTGCATCATGTTTATTTTCTCCTGTTGCAGAATATTATCCAGAGATCTTTGACTGGCCGGACTCGAAGCTGCTGCTGATACTGCTGAGGAGGGGGCTGAAGTAGTTTTCTTCATCTTTAAATATTAACAAATAAAATAAACAACAATTTCGCAACACACTCCCAAATATTCCACAGTCCCCCACCCAATTGCCTCCCAGCTTCAATAAATTCCTTATGTCAACAATCTCACTACCAGATCCCTCTATCACTCATATTCCCCGCCCTACGGCGGCGTTGCCAGTCTGTCCTTCCCCACGCCACCGGCATCCCCAGCTCGAGCCACGGGCCGCGGGGATGCCTTGCCCTCGGCGGCATTGCCGGCCCGACTCCCGCGCCGCTGGCATCCCTGAGTCCCGGAGTCTCTCTTGCCGGCGACGCTGGAGCTGCGGAGCGGTGGAGTCGGTCTGCTGGAGCTCCGAACTGTCGGCCTCTGGGTGCGGAGTGGCGGAGTCGGTGTGCCGGCTGGTAAGTCTTGCCGGTGACGCTGGAGCTCCTGGAGCTGTCTTCCCCCCCTCCTGTGTATGTCGAGCCCACGGGGCTTGACAGGCGGCTCCCTCTACCAGGGCTCCACCTGGAAGGCAAGAAGAATCATATGAGCATTCATCCACCATGGGGGATGGTTCAGCCACCACCACCCCGGCTTACCAGGAGACTGGCGATGGAATGTTCGCAACAGGTGTGGGGCGTGGACGTCTGCCTCCCCCACCCATGATGCCTCCGTGATGGGGTACCCCTTCCATCGTACCAGGTATTGTAACCGTCCCCGTCGGATCCGAGAGTCCAGGACCTCCTGTATCTCATAGTGATCCCCCGTGACAGGCCCTGGTACTTCGTTCATGGGCCTACCTGAGGATTCCCCTACCGGCTTCAACAGACTGCTGTGGAAAACCGGGTGTATCTTTCCCAAGAGTAACCGCACAGCCACCGGGTTGATGACTTGTGTGACCTGGAAGGGCCCTAGGTATTTTGGCCCTAGTTTTTTACAGGGCACCCTCAGGCATAGATATTTGGTCGAGAGGTATACCAGATTGCCCACCCTAAAAGGCTTTTGTGGCCTCCTTTTCTTATTGGCCTGTGCCTTTGTGGTTTCCTCGGCTTTCACTAGGGCCTTTTTAACAGCACCCCACACTCCCCCAACGTGTGCTATCCACTCCCGGGGTTGGCAGGGCGAGGTGTTCCCTTGGGTGTACTCGGGGATTGGGACGAAGTCTATGCTGTGCACCACCCGGAAAGGAGCAATCCCGGTGCTGCTGTGCACAGCATTGTTGTATGCTACTTCCGCGAATGGCAGTAGGTCAACCCAGTCCGTTTGTTGGTATGACACATAGCTCCGCAGGTAGCGCTCCACCATGGCGTTTGCTCATCCTGCTGCCCTGTTGGTGCTGGGGTGGTACGCCAAGCTGAGACCTTGGGACGACCCGATGAACCGATGAACTCACGCCAGAAGTGGGCCGTGAACTGCACCCCCGGGTCCGAAATGATCCACCGGGGTACCCCATGCGGCAACCGCTTACATGGAACAAAGTGGGCCTGCTTAGAGAAGAGGTCTATAATAGTCCAGATGATGGTGTAGCCACGGCTCTCTGACAACTCGATGACAAAGTCCATTGCAATGTCCTTCCATGGTTGAGTTGGGTCCGCCACTGTTTGCAACAATCCCAAGGGCTTCCCTGTACAGGGCTTTGTGGTGGCACAGACATGACAACCCCGGACGTAGACCTCTACGTCTGCTTTCCTCTGTGGCCACCAGAACTGGCGCCTCGTCAAATGCAGGGTTTTCAGGAACCCGAAATGGCCTGCCTGCTTTACATCGTGGCACCATTGGAGCACTCCCTGTCTCAGGGCTTGTGGGACATAGAGTTTGTCGCTTTTCCAGGCCAGTCCCTCCCACCTTGTCAGCAGGTCTGGATGGTCCTGTAACCAGGGGTCGTCTTGGACCGCCTTCCGTAGCTCGTGAACCAGATCGCTCGCCACGTTACGAGGTACCGCCCGCACTGCAGCTTGTCGGTAGGGAGGCATGATTGCTTGTGCCACCTCCTCCTGCTTACTGTTATACTGGGGCATTCTCGACAAGGCGTCGGCTAGGAAGTTTTTCCCCCCGGTACATACTTTAACTGGAAGCGGAAGCGGTGGAAGTACTGTGCCCACAGGACATGTTTTGGAGACAGGCGCCTCGGTGTCTGCAGTACCTCGAGATTCTTATGGTCTGTCCAGACCTCGAATGGTTCCTTCGCCCCCTCCAACAGGTGCCGCCACGTCGAGAGTGCCCACCATACAGCAAATGCCTCCTTCTCCCAGATGGCCCATGCCCTCTTGGTATCCGTTAGTTTCCGCGACGTGTAGGCACAGGGTTGCAACGTCCCCTGGGCCGTTCCTTTGGAGCAAGACCACCCCCACTGCGACGTGACTGGCGTCGGCCTGCACTACAAAAGGTTTGTCAGGGTCTGGGTGGAGCAAAACCGGCTCCCTCGCGAAGAAAGCCTTTAAGTCCGCAAAAGCCTTCTGACATGCCATAGTCCATGCCAGCGGTTGACCGGGGCATGGCTTAGTTGCAGCTTGGCGTCTGCAGAGCAGATCTGTCAGGGGCAAGGGCACTGCAGCAAACAAGGGGATAAACTGCCGATAATAGTTGGCAAAACCCAGGAAGCTCTGTAGTTGACGGCGTGTCCGTGGCGCCTGCCACTCCAGTACGGCCTTGACCTTGTTAGGGTCCATTTCTACCCCTGCCCCCGATATCCGGTAGCCCAGATAGTCCAGTCGGGTTTGGTGGAAGTCGCACTTGGAGAGTTTTACGAACAGTTGTGCCTTCAACAATTTCTCTAACACCTGTCGCACCAAGTGGACGTGTTCCTCCATGTTGGCGGTGTAGATTAATATGTCATCCAGGTATACTAGCACCCCACGGTACAGGTGTTCATGCAACACCTCATTGATGAGTTGCATAAATACCGCGGGGGCCCCCTGCAAGCCAAATGGCATGACCCTGAACTGGTAGCTACCAAGCGGGCAGTTGAACACCGTCTTCCATTCATCCCCCCACTTGATACGGACTTTATAATATGCCTCCTGCAGGTCCAGCTTGGTAAATACCTTTCCCTTTGCCAAATGGGCCAGCAGGTCCTTCATCAGCGGAAGGGGGTACATATGTTCCACACAAACCCCGTTGATGCCGCGGAAGTCTACGCACAAGTGGAGTGAGCCGTCCTTTTTCTCCTTAAACAGGACTGGTGCTGTGATCCATGAGCGGGCCAGCTGGATGAAACCCCTGGCCAGGTTCTGGTCAATGTAGCGGCGCAGTTCCTCCAACTCCCTGGGCGTTATCGCGTACATCCGGGGTTTGGGTAGTTTTGCGCCTGGCACAATGTCAATTGCGCAGTCGGTCGGCTGGTGGGGTGGCAGGACGTCGCAGTACCTCTCGCCGAACACCTCGGCGAGGTCAGCGTACACAGCCAGGAAGGGGTTCTCTTGCCCGGTACTCTCGTGGCATACCTTTGCCTCCCTACATTCCCCACCCTGCTCTTTGGGATCCCGATTAGATGGCCGGGGACCGATCCCAAGGTGTAATTTTTGGTACCCCCCCTCCCACCATATCGTAGGACCCCACTTATCCAGCCACGCCAGACCCAGGATCACGGCCTCGGTCATGGAAGGGACCACGATGAAATGGAGGACCTCCCAATGGGCCCCCATCTCCAGCCTGACGGGCTCCGTTATGAGGGTAGCCGGAGCTCCCCCCAGGAGAGACCCATCCACCTGCTCAAATCAGATCGGGTTGGCCAGCCGCCTCACCCTGATCCTGGCCTCAGCCACCACGCCCTTACTAATCAGGCACCGGGTGCAGCCAGAATCAATCAGGGCCCGGTATTCCCCCCGATGACCTGTGTAAGGGCTCGTCAGTATGATAGGGATGGCAAAAGGGTGTATCGGCTCACTCACCATGGGATCCTCGGCTGCTTCATCCTCACTGTCGTACTCCACCAGCTGGTATCTGGTGGCCGCTGTTGCCTCCTCCTCCGCCGGAGGCATCCATCAGGAAGCGACCCCCTCCGACTGCTGCACCGCTCGCAACTTCTCCGGGGTCTTCTTGGGTGTGGGACAGGCTTTCCCGGGGGTCGATGGGGTCCCACGTGGAGCAGGGACTGGACACTCCACTGCCCGATGCCCTGGCTGGTTGCACCGGAAACAGCAGAACAGCACCCGGGGAGTAGGGCCAGAGGAACCTGGGCCCGAAGCCTGGACCCTCCGTCCTTCGTCCCTTGGTCTTTCTACTGTCCTCCATGGCGTGAAGGGGTCCTCCTCCTTCTTCCAAAACTCCTGCAGTCCCGCATCCAAGTCCACCACTACCCGGAACCAATCCTGGAGCCGGCTCGTGACACCCTGGAAAACACATGCCTGGCGCAGATCCCAGTCCAGGCCTGCCCGGAACTGGTGAACCAGGAGACGTTCTGGCCAGGATCGCAGTCCACCAGCTACCCACCAGAAGTCACGAACGTACTCCATTGCAGGCCGGCCTCGCTGCTTCAGCGCCAGTACCTCTGTCTCAGCCCGCTGGACCCGAGAGACGTCCTCAAACCGGGACCACAGAGCCTCCAGGAACAGACCGGCGTCGGCCAGCTCCCTGGCATGGTCACTGTAGAGGTCCGCTGCCCATGCCGCTGCTTCATCCTGCAGACCCGCCGTTACCGCCACCACCATCGCCCACTGAGACGGATAGAAGCAGGTGTACCGGTCTAGATGGCTGATGACATGACTGAGGAACATTGCTAGATGGTCCGGGTTCCTGTCGAACGTCACTGGCATTGGTGGCGGACCCCAAACCACCCCTGGACCCCACGTCCCCAAAGGCGGCCCCGTTCCCCGTGGGGCATCGGCCATAGGGGGAAAGTCCTGGTTGCCGGGCCCTACCACCTGCCGGTCTGAGGTCCCAGGTGGCCTAGCCGTCTTCCTGGTGGGTACTCCCCCTGGGTCCGCCGACGGCCTGCCTTCCCACACAGACTGTGACTGTGCTGTTGGTACACTCAGGCTGGGGCCTCCCACCCGAGGGGTACCAGGCCCAGGAGTCACCCTGAATCCCGGGCTGGCCAGATAGAACCGGGATGGATCCAGATGACTTGGCTGTGCCTCCGTCCTGGGCCATGATGCCGTCTCTCGACCTGCCTCCCATGTTGGCCACGAGGGGGTATCCTGGTACCCGGCCTCCCTGAACCGGTCCCTCAGGATGTCCATGGTATGCTGTCCGGGTGCCATGGAGTAGCTCCACTCTTCATCATCTTCCTCCATAAGACGCCTCTCCCTCCACTCCATCAGAGGCTCCATGGCACCCGGAGTGTGTGTCCGACCGCCGTCCGGGTTGGTAAGCACAGAGCTGTGCCACCATCTGCTCCCAGCGCTTTACATAGCCTTCCCACCCTGCAGCCCCACCCCCCGGTCTTCAAGCCAGCATCCAGTGCCCAGTCCTGATAAGCGTCAACTCAGAGGCCTGCCTCCCTCCTGACCCGCCGTCCTGCAGAAGACGCACAGCATGCCTCGCAGCGGAGCGGCAGTCCCCTGCCGTCCTCTCGTCGTTACGGTAAGCCCCCTTGGCGCGACCCCTCGGTCCGGTGGCTGTGCTGGCCTTGAGGCTGCACTGCTGCTCAGCGGTCGTGTTCCGACCCAGGAGCTGCCCCTGTCGGCATCGCCAGGCTTCCTCGCCCGTCACCTGCATCCCGGAAGCAAGCCGCGCTAGCCGGCACCGCTGGAAACAACCCAGGCCAGCCGCCTCTTGCTGGCAGCCCAAAACCCTGGTTGCCATGCCAACCGGGGCCGGGGGGAGTCCCCACCCTACGGCGGTGTTGCCAGTCCGTCCTTCCCCACAACGCCGACGTCTCCGGCTCGAGCCGCGGGTCGCGGGGATGCCCCGCCCTCGGTGGCATCGCCGGCCCGCCTCCCACGCCGCTGGCATCCCTGAGTCCCGGAGTCTCTCTTGCCGGAGACGCTGGAGCTGTGGAGCAGTGGAGTCGGTCTGCTGGAGCTCCGAACCGTCGACCTCTGGGTGCGGAGCGGCGGAGTCGGTCTGCCGGCTGGTAAGTCTTGCCAGCGACGCTGGAGCTCCTGGAGCTGTCTTCCCCCCCTCCCATGTATGTCGAGCCCACGGGGCTTGACAACTATTATGTAGAAGTATTATATGAAATTATTTGTAGTCCACAAAGTCCCACATATATCTCTAAATATCTTTTGTGAAATAGACCAAAGTGTCCTTCATGAACCGTCTTCAACTCTTCTTCTCTTCCTCTTTGACAAATATTATATCAGAAATTATTTGTAATCCACAAAGGCCCAGCTATATCCCCAACAGTCTTTCACAAAATAACCCAAGAGTTTTTCTGTAGCTGTTCTAGTCTCTTCTTTTCTTCCTCTTTAACAAATATATTAAAAATTATTTGTAGTCCATTAAAGTTATTTATAATGCATCAAAGTCTGGCAGGTCTCTATATTTTCCAAGTCTCTAGATTTTACAAACCTCAAAGGAAGAGAAAAAAAAAAGGATTCCCCTATTTAGACTGAAAGCAAGTTCCTGCTGTTTCCCAGCTTCAGCCTGTTTGGTTGTTTATTATCTGTTAAAGCCAGAGAGCTGCTAGGTTCACACAATCATACTGCTTCCACTCTCTGTTCCAGATTTCCAGACTAAACAATTTGCAGGTGCCAAAGTTAGTTATTGTTTACAGCTTCCACTCCAATCTACACTTCATGTTCAAGGTCAACGTCTTTCACTTCTTGTTATCTTTCTCTGCCAGTAAGGACCAGTAGATGGCACACTTGTTCTATTTTCCTCTATTTTAGTCTCTTCTTATTTAGTTTTAATGTTTTAAGCTTTCTTTTATAGAGTATAAATTGTCCAACTTCCAGCTCTTAATCCAAATCTTATTGAAAAAAGAAAAACAAGAATTCAGTCCCATTAATTTCTTAGTCTCTCGGTTTTTTAATTTTACTTAAAAAGGAGTAATAAATCCTTCTTTATACTTCCGTCCTGTTAATGACTTCACAGCCTGATCGCCGCCATGGCCAGAGGTAGAAGATTTAGAATCCCACCTCTTTCTTTTTTAGTCCCACTCTCAGTCAAACCCAATGTTAAGGGAGAACAAAATCTTTTCTAACAGAGATCAGAAAAATCTCACCCAGGGCAAACACCATTGTTCAATCTTCTTCTTGTATCTTTCCAGTCGGGCTGCCATGGCTTCTGACAGGCACACAATGGCCGTCTGTCACACCTCGCCGGTCTGAGAGCTTCTCCTCTGCTCCCAGAGGAAATTGCGATATCCCTGCGGTCCGCAGAGTGTCCTCTCTTCTTCACCAACCCCTACAGGGTTGGCTAAGGTCTCTCTGGACCCCCAGGCAAGGGGATTTCGGTGATTTTCACGGAGCCCCGTGAAGGATCGTCGTGTTGCCACAGCACTAGCCACGCCCCCCCTCTCCCCAATTTTGAACTCTTTATGGGGGGCTCTTTTTTATCTGTGTGCTTTTTGTAAGTCTCTCTTGCCACATCCAGTGCCTTGCGGACCATGGGCCAGGTGTTCTGTAGGGTTTACAGTAGAATAGACTAGAATAACAGAGTTGGAAGGGACCTTGTAGGGCATCTAGTCCAACCCCCTGCTCAAGCAGGAGACCCTATACCATTTCTGACAAGTGGCTGTCCAATCTATTCTTGAAAGCCTCCAGTGATGAAGCACCCACAACTTCTGAAGGCAAGCTGTTCCATTGGTTGATTGTTCTCACTGTCAGAAAAATTCTCCTTATTTCTAGGTTGAATCTCTCTTTCATCAGTTTCCATCCATTGTTCCTTGTCTGGCTTTCAGGTGCTTTGGAAAATAGGTTGTCCCACTCTTCTCTGTGACAGCCCCTCAAATATTGGAACACTGCTATCATGTCACCCCGGTCCTTCTCTTCACTAGACTAGCCATGACCAGTTCCTGTAACCATTCTTCATATGTTTTAGCCTCCAAGTCCCTAATCATCTTTGTTGCTCTTCTCTGCACTCTTTCTAGAGTCTCAACATCTTTTTATAGTGTGGTGACCAAAACTGGATGCAGTATTCTAGGTGTGGTCTTACTAAAGCTTTATAGAGCGGTACTAGTACCTCACGTGATCTTAATGCAACTTAGGATTGCATTGGCTTTTTTGGCTGCTGCCGCACACTGCTGGCTCATATTTAATTGATTGTCCACTATGACTCCAAGATCCCTCTCACAGTTACTGCTATTAAGCCAGGTTTCACCTAATCTGTACATGTACTTTTGGTTTTTCTTGCCTAAGTGTAAGACTTTACTTTTCTCTACATTGAATTTCATTTTGTTAGATAGGGCCCAGTGTTCAAGTCTGTCGAGATCCTGCTAGATCTTGAGCCTATCATCTAGGGTGTTGGCTATTCCTGCCAGCTTAGTGTCATCTGCAAATTTGATGAGTTCCCCTTCTATTCCTTCATCTAAGTCATTTATGAAGATATTGAAGAGTACTGGGCCTAAGACGGAACCTTGTGGTACCCCACTGCTTACTTCCCTCCATGTAGAAGTAGTACCATTAAGGACTACTCGTTGAGTACGGTTTGTCCGCCAGTTACAAATCCATCTGGTGCTGATAATGTCTATCCCATATTTTTCTAGCTTACCAAGAAGTAGGTTGTGGACTACTTTGTCGAATGCCTTGCTGAAGTCTAAGTATACCAAGTCTACAGCATTTTGCTGGTCTACTAATTTAGTCACTTTGTCAAAGAATGAAATAAGATTGGTTTGACATGATCTGTTTTTAACAAACCCATGCTGGCTTCTAAGTATAACTTTATTTGTTTCTAGATGTTCACAGATCTGTTTTTTGATCATCTTTTCCAGTATCTTCCCAGGTATTGATGTTAGGCTGATTGGTCTGTAGTTTCCTGGGTCTGATTTTTGTCCTTTTTTGAAGATGGGAACCACATCAGCTCTTTTCCAGTCCTCAGGTAGTTCCCCAGAGCTCCAGGATTTTTGAAAGATATGGTACAATGGTTCTGAGATGACATTTGCCAGCTCCTTCAGAATTCTGGGATGTAATCTATCGGGTTCCAATGATATATATTCATCAAGATCAGACAGCTGTTTTATTACCATTTTCTTGCTTATTTTAATTTTTGTTTCGAGTTTGTCTTTTGCAGTAGGTTTTTTTTGGTATGTTGGGCTATAATTTCTTTTTGTGTGAAGACTGATGCAAAGAATGAGTTAAGTAGCTCTGCTTTCTCTGTACTGCCTGTTACCTCCTTGCCATCTTCTCTTTTTAGTCGACCGACTGTTTCCTTGACTTTTTTCTTGTTATTTATATGTTAAGAAACTTTTAAAATTATCTTTGACTTTTGTTGCAAGTCTTTGTTAATTTTGAGCCTTTGCTTTCCTGACTTCATCTTTGCAGATTCTGGCTATCTGCTGATATTCTGCCTTAGTTATGTGTCCCTCTTTCCATTTTTTGTACTTATCATTTTTGTCTTTCAGTTTATCAGAGAGATCTTTGTGCAACCGTGCTGGTTTCTTCTTGGATTTCTTGTTTTTCTTTTTCAGTGGTATTGTGCTGGACTGGGCTTTTATGATCATATTTTTCAGAGTTTCCCAAGCTTCTTGGGTTGTTTTCTCCTTTAGGATTTTCATCCAAGGAACCTTTCCCAAGGTCTCTCTGAGTTTGTTAAAATTAGCTCTTTTAAAATCTTAAGAGTCTGGTATGATACTGTTCTATTGCTTGTGTTTGTGTTATGTTGAATTCCAATATGACATGGTCTCTCTCACCCAAGGTTCCTGTAATTTCAACTCCTTTTATCACTTCTTGTCTGTTAGTAAGAATTAAGTCCAGTATGGCTGTCCCTCTAGTTCCCTCCTCTACCTTTTGGACAACAAAGTTGTCCGTTAGGTTGGTCAGGAACCTGATCTCTCACTTGATGCAGAATTAGTCTTACAGTTGATGTCAGGGTAATTAAAGTCTCCCATTACTATTGTAGTGTGTTTCCTACATACATTTGTTAGTTGGTTAGCAAAAAGTACATCTATTTTTTCTGCTTGGTTGGGTGCCCTGTAGTATACACCTATGGCAATATCTTTTGACCCATGTGCATTCTAGGAGGTTTTTATCTTTGGTTTCGTGCATTTCTGTAGCAATATAGTAGTCTTTTACATATATTGCAACTCCACCTCCTCTTTTATGGGGTCTGTTTCTTTTGAACATCTTGTATCCTTCTATCAGTACGTTCCAGTAGTGGGTTTCATCCCACCAAGTTTTGGTAATTGCAACTATATCATTTCTGCCCTCATGTACTAATAGTTCAAGTTCACCCTGTTTGTTCCCCAAACATTGAGCGTTTGTATATAGGCATTTGAGATCTGTATGTCTGACTCTAGGTATGCTTCCTATATCTCCAATTTGGTGTTTGAGTTTGTCTTCCTTCCTATCTTTCCACCCAGTCTTCACCCAGTCTACCAATGAGGCATGTTGGGGAAGCTCTGACATAGGAAAAAAGTCCAGGCCAGTAGCCACTCAAAATGGTACAAAGCCCGTGCTTCTGTGCACAGAGTTATTGTAGGCAACCTCTGGAAAGGGCAGGAGGTCGGCCCAGTCAACTTGTTGGTAATTCACATAGCAGCGGAGCTACTGCTCCAACACACCATTTGTATATTCACAAGCCCCATTAGTCTGGGGGTGGTGCAAAAAGCTGAGCCCCTGAGAAGTCCCCAACAACTTCAAGAACTCCTGCCAGAAGCTAGAGGTGAATTGGACACCTTGGTCTGAAATTCTATGCTCAGGGGCCCCATGGAGACAGTACATGTGTTGCACAAAAAGGTTTGCCACCTAGGCAGAGGCAGGCATCGATAGAGTCCTTTATTGCTCTGATTAAATGCCACAACAAATACCCCTACAATGGCCAATAAGGCCCCACCCCACAGTACCCTGAAGGCAGCCACCCTCAGTCCCCCAAAGAAAAGCCAGTAAACAACAAAGAAAGTCCAAAGAGTAGGTGCAAGCTCACAGGGCAAGGTCCCGAGTCAAGGTACAAAGGCCAAGGCAAGTCCACAGGATAAGGCAAGTCCACAAGGCCAAAGGCAAGTCCACAAGGCAAAGCAAGTCCACGAGGCAAAAAACAAATCCATGAGGCCAAAGGCAGGTCCACAAGGCAAAGGCAGGAGCATGATTCAAAGCCAGGGGAGTGTAAGCCAAAACAAACAATTGTTCCTGACAAAGACCAACTCCCCTCAGCTTCTCCTTAAGTCAACCCTTGTGAGGAAGGGTGGAGCAACCTTCTCCTGAGCAGCCCCGCAGCCCTCTTTTGAGCTTGCCTCTGCTCTACTCTCCATGCCCTTGGATCGAGTGGGGGAGGCAGCTGTTCCTCATCAGAGGGGATCTGCTGCCTATCAGCACCACTGCCTGTCTGCAGCCAATACTCCCCTGTGTCTGTGAGGGCAGGCAGCTCTCTGTCTGGTCAACCACCTGCCCCAATGCCTGAGGGGCCTGGGACAGCATCATCCTTAGCCTCTGGCCTCTCCAAACATTCCAAGGGAGATGTGCCATCCCCGTTGGACAGTCCTGGTTCCAACTCCTCCTCTTCCTCTGAACCAGGCTCCGATGGGGTCATGACAGTGGGCCTGCTTCAAAAAAAAGGTTGGTTATGACCCAAATCACCGTATTCCCTGTGCTCTCAGGTAATTCTACTATAAAGTCCATTAATATTTCCTTACAAGGGGCTGTGGGACTGGCCATGGGCTGCAACAACCCCAGGGTTTTACCCGGGCGTCTTTTTGCCAAGGCACATATCGGGCAGCTAGCCACATAGTTTTCAATGTCCCTTTTCATGTGAGGTCACCAGAACTGGCATTTTGTGAGATGGAGGGTCTTCATGAATCCGAAGTGCCCTGTGGTTTTAGTGTCATGACACCGCTGCAAGACTAAGGTTGGCTGACTAGCAGGCACATATAGTCTATTTTCCATCCATGCCAGATCATCCCTTAACGAGAGGTCTCCCTTGTCACACTTGAACCACTCATCCTCTGTTAGAACCCCTTTTAGTGCTTGAACTATGTCACCAGCTTTTTGTTCCTTGGGAGTTTTCTATGTTCTCGTAAGTGTTGTGTGGGCACTATTTGACAGGATGGAATGATTGAGTTGACTACTTCCTCCTTGGTGCTATTGTATTGGGGCAATCGTGATAAGGCATCAGCCAGGAAGTTCTCCCCCCCCCCCAGGGAGATAGCAAAGGGTAAAATTGAATCAATTGAAGTATTGTGCCCACCTCACTTGTTTGGGGGATAATTTCCAGGGACCCTTAAGGACTTCCAATTTTTTTGTGGTCTGTCCAAACCTCAAAAGGCATTTTACTGCCTTCTAGGAACTGTCTCCAGGTGAGGAGTGCCCACCGCACTGCAAAAGCCTTCTTTTCCCAAACTGCCCAGCGCCTCTCTGCATCGGAGAGTGTTTGGGAGGTGTATGCACAGGGTTGCAGCTCCTCTTGTGGGTACTTTTGGAGGAGAATTGCCCCCACTGCCACATCGCTAGCATCCACTTGGATGATGAATGGCTGGTCAGTATCCAGGTGCTTAAGCACTGGTTCAACAGCAAAAAGTTATTTCAGTTTCTCAAAAGCAGCTTGACATTCCATTGACCATTTCAATGGCTGACTTGGTTTGGGTTTAGTTCCTCCCTTCGTTTTCAGGCGATCTGGGCAAAGGCAGGGATGAACTGCCTGTAAAAATTAGCGAACTCCAGGAAACTATACAATTGTTTCATCATATGGGGGGGGGGCTCCCATTCTAGGATGGCTCACACTTTTTCCGGGTCCATCTCCACCCCTTTGTGGGAGATCCAGTACCCTAAATAGTCTGATTTTGTTTTGTGGAATTCACACTTGGAGTGCTTTGCATACAGTTGCGCTGCCTGGAGTTTCTCGAGCACTGCCCTCACTAGTCTTACATGCTCCTCCATGGTTTCTGTATAAATTAAAATATCATCCAGATAGACCAGGACCCCTTTCTACAAATGTTTGTGTAAAACTTCATTTATCAATTGCATAAACACCGCGGGGGCTCCCCGTAACCCAAATGGGAGCACGCGGAACTGGAAACAGCCTAGTGGGCAATTGAATGCTGTCTTCCACTCATCCCCTTTTTTTGATGCGCACCCGATAAGAGGCCTCCCTTAGGTCCAATTTTGTGAAAATCTTCCCCTTGGCCAGGTGGCCCAGCATGTCCTTCATCAGTGGCAGGGGGTACACATTTTCCACACAAATAGCATTCAGCCTGCAGTAATCAATGCACAATCCAAGTGAGCAATCTTTCTTTTCTCAGAAAACTACTGGGGCCACCATGCCAGACTTCACCAGCTGGATAAATCCCCGGGCCAGGTTTTTGTTGATAAAGGACCAAAGCTCCTCCAACTCCCTGGGTGTCATTGAGTAAAGTTTGGGTTTTGGCAACTTAGCCCCAGGGATTATCTCAATGGAACAGTCCATGGGTCAGTGGGGAGGAAGGACATCAGATTTCTTCTAACACTTCAGCGAGGTCCCAGTATTCCTTGGGGATCAATGAAACCAAGCCCTCCCGTCTCTGAGCTAGTCCCGTGCCTGCTGCTTTTACTTTCTTAATTGACAGCTCGTGGTGGCTTCATTCTACTTTCTCTGCTTCTTTCCCTCCAGAGGGCTTTTTGCGCACTCTCAGATGGTTTTGTTTCCAGTCTACTGAGGGATTTCACTTCTTTAGCCATGTGAGCCCCAGGACCATGGCTTCAGTCATGCCTGTGGCCACAATGAAGCTTATAGTCTCTACGTGGGTCTCTATTTTTAATTCAATGGGCTCGGTTAGGAATGTAGCCGGGCTCTCCCCTGCCACTGTTCCATCTAGCTGGGAAAAGGCTATGGGTTTTTTTGCTCCCTGAGCCACATCTCCAGTTTTTCCACCACTACGGTGCTGACCAGGCACCTAATACACCCAGAGTCCAATAGGGCAGCCAGGAACCCCTTGAGTCCTGACGAAGGCACTGTTATTTCTAGCCTAACGGTCATGCAGATGATTATGCCAATCACCATCGGGTCACCTTCTCTGCTGTCACTCTCTAGGATGGTCTGGGTTCTTTTGGTCAGAGTTCCCTCACCATCACTAGAGCAGGGCTTTTCAACCTTTTCACCGATTGTACCACTTTTAGGATATGGCAATATTCAAGTACCACCAGTCGCCTAGCAAGGTGTCCAAAACTTGATGACCAAAAAAAAATATATGAAAAAAGTGATAAAGTACAGGTAGTCCTCGACTTACAACAATTCGCTTAGTGACTGTTAGAAGTTACAACGGCACTGAAAAATGTGACTTATGACCATTTTTTACACTTATGACCGTTGCAGCATCCCCAGGGTCATGTGATTTACATTTGGATGCTTGGCAACTGATTCATATTTCTGATGGTCACAGTGTCCCAGGGTCATGTGATCCCCTTTTGCAACCTTTTGACAAGCAAAGACAATGGCTGGGGGGGGGGCGGCTCAACGTCGCTCAGGTAGGGGGTGCCTGTGGGGGGGCAGGCAGGGCTGTGGGGGGGATCCAGGGGTCTCCAGTGGAGAAGGGTGGGACTGGGGTGGGCACCAGGACATGATCCACCGGAGAACCCTCACCGTCCCTCTTGGGCCATGTGGGGGACTCCCAGACGGTGGTGTGGGCTGCCTGGAGCCCTGGGCAGCGGAGGGCAAGCGCCCAGCCCGGCCCTCGAGCTCCCGGGGCACCAGGACCCTGCAGCTCAACCCAGTCCAGCCCCACTTCCCTGAGGGGGCTCCCGGCTGTGCTTACCTCCTCCTCGAGGCTGCTGCTGCTGCTGTGCTGACTCTCCTTGGCCAGGTTGCTCATCGTGGGTGCAGGAGGGCAAAGTGTGTGGGTCAGAGGGAGACCCACTCCTTCTCCAGGCGAGGAGACCCGGCTTTGTAACCAAAGCATCCTTCACAATAGGATGGGAGACCACCAGGATAGGCCAGGAGGAGGGGTCAAGGGGATGGCAAAAGGGCAGCAGGGCTGCCGGTGACCAAGTGCTAAGGCAGAACTTCCCTCAGAGCCTCCCTCCCTCTCATTATAACCTTCCTTCCTTCCTTCCTTCCTTCCTTCCTTCCTTCCTTCCTTCCTTCCTTCCTTCCTTCCTTCCTTCCTTCCTTCCTTCCTTCCTTCCTTCCTTCCTTCCTTCCTTCCTCTTTTCCTCTTTCCCTCCCTCCCTCCTTCCCTGACTTCTTTCTTTCTTTCTTTCTTTCTTTCTTTCTTTCTTTCTTTCTTTCTTTCTTTCTTTCTTTCTTTCTTTCTTTCTTTCTTTCTTTCTTTCTTTCTTTCTTTCTTTCTTTCTTTCTTTAACTTTTTATTAATTTTCCAATGTTACAATTATATCTTTAAAAAGCAACGTGGTGTCTGAGTTACAATAATTCCATTACATACAGGTATTATTAATACAAATCTCCAACTATTACAGCCAATATTTCCTCTCTTTTTTCCCTTAATACATACTGTCTCTTGTTTAAATTAGTATACTTCTTATTCTATCCATCAGCTACTTAATAGCTTTCTTACATTTATCAATAATTTTATATGTCTTATTTATTTTAACATTCCATCTTTTGGACCATCAATAACCTTATGAATTTTCCCAGCTTTAATTTTGCGTTAATATTTAAATTAAACGTTTAATATTTATCATTTCCAAATTTTTAAATGACCCCAATTCCCTTTGTCACAATTCCCCCCAACATCTAGTGTTCCGGATATATATATCTTATCTATCTCACTTCTATATCAACAGATTAGTAATACAATATAACATTCTTATTTTCATTATAATTTCCAAATATTATAAATTCAATAACCAAAATTTCTCCCATTTCAGCATTCTTCCTTGTATCCACTTTCTCATATTTAAGCTTATAATTTTTATTCTTATCACTACATCAAAACATGTTAATTATGTTACATCACTCTTAACATATATATGTCTTAATCATCTTTATCTAACCTTTATAAACAACTCAATATTTCAATTTAACTGTTGATATTTATGCATCTAGGTTTTAATTAGCCAACATTTTTCTTTATCTTCACATCATAACAATATATCGTATTCAAAATACGGGTCTTGTCTACTTAAGTATATTCTATTTTAAACCTCCTAAATATGCCCACACTCCATTATTCTTCAATCTTATTCTGGCTTTTTTTCTTTGCCAAATCATCTTCCATGTCCTTGCTTCAGGGTCCTCAAAGATTTCTTGTATTATTGTATATATTATGTCATATTGAGATGACCATCCAGTCGCCATTTTTGGAAGGCTGAGGGGTCTGGCAGGACTACCAGATTGTCTCTTTATTTTCTCCTCTTGACGTAGTTGTCCTGAATTGTTTATCTTTTCTTCCATCTGTTTCTCTTCTTGATCTTCAAATTCCTTCTGATTTATATAGCAGGTTTTTTTCCTCCATCCATGTTGTCAGATTTTTTTCTGAATTTTCTATTGTCTGTATTTGTTGGACAGTTAGGTCTTCTGTCATAGTATTTAATTGTTCGATTTCTTCTATTGTATTCTGTATAGATAGGTTTTTAGTTATAGTCAAAGTTTGAGTTTGCATATCTAAGACGCTTTCTGTTTTTTCCCCGAAAGCTCTTATTTCATCGCCAGCTTTAAGAAGACTTTGGTAAGTTTGGTAAGTTATTTTCAACATAGCAAAAATTTGTTTTTGCATTTCTTCCATAGGAAAGGTCTGTTCCTGGACTTCCATAGTGATAAGTTGAATTGAAAACTTTCACAGTTTCCCCCCCCCCAGTAAATAAGAAACAGCTAAAACTCTCACAGCTAGTGTTCAAGGTTACCAGATAAGTCTTATCTTGTTTTCTAAACTGTCAGCCAGGTCTCTTTTCTTTAAGAATAATAAATTGCAATTTCAGGTTTAGCCACAAGATGTCACCCCACTGTTTAAGGAATTCCTTTAAATCTCAAAGTTATTGTAATCCTTTTGGGGGGGGATTCTTCTATTTTAAGAGGAAAAACCCAGACTTTCGAATAAAAATTAAAAGTAAAAAGTAGATAATCAAAAATCTTTTAATCCACAAGCTTTAGGAAATAAAGTTCCAATTGGGATCCATTTATTTTCTCAACGTTTTCAAAAAAAAAAAGCAGCTCCCCTGTATATTCAATTGCCGCTGTTTCTGGAGGGAGGGCTAAAATCCCCGTTCCCTCTCCACAGGGGGGAAAGTACTTTAGCAGCTTATGCAGGTAATTAAGTAATTAGGATGTAAGAGAGGTAGTTCTCACCCAGTCCTTCTCACGCTGCTTTGAAGTTGCTAGATGGTGAGTGTGACTTCGGCTGTTAGCAGCCTAGGGACGAGCCATATTTCTATGGCTGGTCCTTTCGTCCGCCGGTTTGGAGGAATCGCCTGCTCTAACAGGGGAGTTGCTGCTCTCCCGCGATCCAGCAAAAGCCCCTCCTTGCTGGTCGCCTCTTCGGGGTGACTTTCGGCCCTTTTCAGGGCCCCCCAGCGATGCGAAACTGAACGGGGGAGAGAGAGCAAGTCTCCCAGCCGTCCATGGCGGCCGCCTGGCAAACCGGAAGCCCCCTTCCTTCCTTCCTTTCCTTCCTTCCTTCATTCCTCCTTCCTTCCTTCCTTCCTTCCTTCCTTCCTTTCCTTCCTTCCTCCTTCCTGCCTTCCTTGCCTTCCTGCCTTCCTGCCTTCCTGCCTTCCTGCCTTCCTGCCTTCCTCTTTTCCTTGTGTGTGTGTATGTGTGTGTGTGTGCGTGCGCGCGCACGGGTGGGGGGTCTCACCCCTTTCAGCCCCGTGCCCTCAACAGAGACCTTCTGTGATGGGAGGCTGCAAACTAATGAAAGCTGTTTTTTGGGAGTACTTGTTTCTTTTTCTCAATGTGCCACCGATTGCATCACGCCCTGCCCCCCTGAGCTCCTGCCCCCAGCCCCATGGAAGGCTGCAAGAAGCTCCCATCGCAGCTCCGTTCTTTTTCTCCCAAAGGTCACAGTGTGGGGATGCAAGAGATGAGACCCATCCCACGCGTAAACACACACACACAAACACACATACAAACAAACACATGCACGGGTCTGGGACAGGTGAGCCGAGAGCCATGCAGAGGCCCTTCAGGCACAGAGGCAACGACAGGAGGGGAGGGGTCAAAATGGGAAGCCTCCTGCCCAGAGCCTCGAGCAGCTTAAAAAAATAAACCTGAGAAGCGCTCAGAACGCGGCCCCCAGGAACACCAGGCACCGTGTACTCGCTCGCCTCTTATGCATTCACCCAGGGGGCAGGGCGGGGCTGAGGTGGAGAGGCGGCCCATTGTTGGTTCCAGGGCTGCCCCGTGGATCTAAGGCTGAGCGCGTTCTGGCTTTTATAGAAGCAACCAGGTTGTAGATCAGCGCCCGGTCGGCCTGGGCTGGTCTCTTTTCTTTCTGAGCGGTCAGCATGGACGGTCAGCAGGGACGCCAGGTGCTCACTGCCTCCTGTGCGCACGCCCAGGGGGTGGGGCGGGGGCAGCCCCTCGCTGGCCCTTTCCTGCCAAAACCTCCTCTTTTTACATCCTTTCCTCTCCCCCCCTCCTTTTCTGTGCACCTCCTGCTCCATGCTGCTTTTGGAAGCGCCAATCAGCTGAAGCTTGGCGCTGATCCTGGGGCTTTTGCTGAGCCCTGACAGCTCTGCAGAAGTGCCGATCAGCTTGTAGCCGCACCCACAGATCCTGGGGCCTCTGCCAAGCCCTGACAGCCATGCAGCTCCAACTGTCTCTCCCTCGGGCTTGTGCAGCGCTGCCTCCAGTTCAGCTCATTCCTCTCCCCCCGCTACCACTTCTCTAGGACGGTCGCGTACCACCTGCCAGGTGCCAAAGTACCACCAGTTGAAAAGCCCTGCACTAGAGGATGGGGTGAACTCCATGATCTCCACTCCCTTTCATCCTTCCCACAGTTTAGGGGCCCCTTTTTATTTTTTCAGGGTGCTCCGCACTGGGGTGGCTGCCGGACGTGTTTGGCATTCAGCTGCCCAGTGGCCCTCCTTGCTGCAATTGTAGCATTTGTTGGACTGTCATCGTGGGCTTGGGCATCTTCACAGGCTTGGCCCTCCTCTTCCCACTTTTGGGGTCCCCTTCCTCTCTGGGGTGTAGGGGTTTCAGGTTTCCTTCCCGGTGTGCTCATGGAATTCAGCCAGATCGATTTTCACTTCGCTTGCTAGGAGGTACCACCCTGAAGGGTCCAGGGAGCCCCCCAGGACAAGCACATGTAGTATATTTCCCAGTTCAGCCCATCCCAAAAGTGGGTCATTAGTAACTTCTGGGGCCATTCTCCAAACCGGCTGGCTAGCCTCCAAAATTCTGGAATGTACTCTGCCACTGGCCACCTGCCTTGTTTTTTGGCTCGGATGCAGGTTTCCGCCAGCGGTCTGCTAGTGGGTCCTCGAACCGCCTCGGTAAGGCCCGCATGAACTCATCGAAATGGTACAGTTAATCAGCGTTATCGTCATGTAGAGCCACCAACCACTCAGCCGCGTCCCCATCCAGTGTTAGGGTCACATGGACAAGGGGAAGATTTTCACAAAATGGGACCTAAAGGAGGCCTATTATTGGGTGCGCATCATTATTGGGGACAAGTGGAAGACAGCATTCAATTGCTCGCTAGGCTTTTTCCAGTTCCGAGTGCTTCTGTTTGGGTTACAGGAAGCCCCCATGGTGTTTATGCAAAAAAAGGAAAGTAAATTGTATCTTTTGCTCACTGACAATTTTAGCCAATTTATCTGGGGATAAATATCATGTATACATCATTTTATAGAAATTTGCTTTGAGGTTAGAGCATAAGGCAAATTTCAGTCCCTTTATCCACATATTTTCCCATTGTTCAGTTGGTATGTTATATTGAATTTTTTTGCCCAGTTTATCATACAATTTTAACCAGTTCATCTTCTGTTTCAAATTTTAACAAAAGTTAAAAGTTCCATTTCAAAGATAGTTTTATCATGTTCAAAATTGTATACTTTATCAGCTTTAAATCTCTCTGCGAGTTGCAAATACAGAAACCACTGACAATGTTTTAGGGTCTTTCTGATCACTCTCTGGAATGTGGGGTTAGATCTGTGCTCCAAAGCCCTACCATGATGCTACCATACTACTGGGAAAGAGGTGAAAAAGAGTGACATCAGGATAGGACTGTCGTTGAACTAGTTACTTACTCAGTTTTGCCTCTAAAAGCTAGATTCTAAATGTGCTACTGGCTCAGATTCATGAAGAATGGGTTTAGGAAGGTATGATATGACATGACATACGATATTTAAGGATTTGTTTGCTTGCCTTGGTTATTTCTTTGCAATAACTAAGAGCATGAACATGCCTGTAAACTCCATATGATGTGGTACAACATCTTTACAACTCCAAAAAGCAACCTGAGGACTTTATTACATTATTATGGTTTTTCACTCAGTCAGCCAGATGTTTGGACTGGATTTGGCATTTTTGTCTACCTATCGAGTCCTTTCCAAGGACCTGGGATAGGCAGATGTGGATGTTTGATGGTGTTACAGATATTGTTGCAGGATGTAAGCTGAACCACTGTATATTTGCAATAGGTGAACACCTTTTCTTCCAGTAGTTGTGCAAATGCTGGCCCTGGTTGCTCAGCCAACAGTCCTGA
This sequence comes from Azemiops feae, assembly GCA_023970755.1. Taxonomy (NCBI): domain Eukaryota; kingdom Metazoa; phylum Chordata; class Lepidosauria; order Squamata; family Viperidae; genus Azemiops; species Azemiops feae. The sequence goes on along the minus strand of JALGBA010001899.1, from coordinate 38,430 downwards.
GTCCTATAGCCCATTTTTCACCAGATGTCGAGGAACATCTAGCAATGTCCTTGTTAAACCGGGCAACGACCGAGCTGGTATGGACTTCTGTAATTTACGTCTCACCGTATTTTTTATGAGAGAGACACTCTTTGTCTAACTCCTCTGATGAGACCTGTCCAGTATAATTATCGTTATGGTTTGTCTCACAGTCAGCCAGATATTCAGACTGGATAATAATAATAATAATAATAATAATAATAATAATAATAATAATAATAATAATAATAATAATAATAATAATAATAATAATAATAATAATAATAATAATAATAATAATAATAATAATAATAAAAAGTTGGAAGGGACCTTGGAGGTCATCTAGTCCAACCCCCTGCTCAGGCAGGAAACCCTATACCATTTCAGACAAATGGCTGTCCAGTCTCTTCTTAAAAACTTGCAGTGTTGGAGCATTGTTTTGCCCATCAAGTCCTTTCCAAGGACCTGGAATAGGCAGATCTGGATGTTTGATGGTGTTATAGATGTCAGCGCAGGATGTAAGCTGTTCTAAGTAAAGCTGCCTTTTGCAATTGACTGATGGTCAATTTGTCAATTCCAATGGTGTTCAAGTGCTGCTCCAGTTGTTTTGGGATTGCACCCAAGGCACCTATTACTATTGGTACTACCTTTGCTTGCTTTTGCCATAGTCATTCTATTTCTATTTGCAGGTCTTCATATTTTGTTATCTTCTCCAGTTCTTTCTCTTCTATTCTGCTGTCTCCAGGTACTGCCACATCCACTATCTAGACTTTTTTGTCTTTCTTATGGACAATTGTTAAGTCTGGGGTGTTATATGGCAGGTGCCTATCTGTTTGAATTCTAAAGTCCCACTGGAGTGGACCAGTCAACCCCCTCGCAGCAAAAGTGGACATGACAGCACCCCGCTCAGGGGCGAGAGGGTTAGTAAAAGCCCTCATAGACTTGGGTTGCACCTGATGTCTGATTAGTCTACAGTGCAGAAACTGGGGCTGCGAGTAAGAAAGCTCAGGAAGCCCATGAAGTTCAAGCAAGTTGATGGCACCTACTAAAATTTGGGGACCACAAAGAGACTGATTTGTGGTCACCCCAAAGATGGCTGAGGAAATGATCTTAGAACTAGCATGGCTAGCCAAGTGCCCCCCCCCCCCGAATTTACTGGGAGAGAACTTTGAAGTGGGTGATTATGAAGAGGCGGAGTCCTAATCTCCCTAAGGGGGAGAAAGAAAAGTCTGAGCTTGGGGGGGAGGCAAGGAAACCCCTTGAACGCAGAAAAGCAGCATCAGAGCAGGGGGAGAAGCAGCCACCTGTCCCAAGAGAGTACCGAGACCTTATGGAGGTGTTTAGCAAGGAGTGCGACATGCTGCCCCCTCACCGCCCCATGGACTGTGCGATACAGATTTTGCCCAGAGCCAAACTCTCAAAGCCAAAAATGTATTCCATGATGCCCAAGGAGATGAAAGAGCTAAGAGACTACATAGACAAGAACTTGGCGAGGGGTTTCATCCAAGTGGTAAAATCCCGAGTGGCAGCCCCCATCTTGTTTAAGGGAAAGAAAGATGGGTCACTGAGATTGTGTGTGGATTTTAGAGGAATTAATGCAGAGTGCATGGAAAAAATGTACCCCCTTCCCCTCATGAAAGATATGTTGGGACACCTAGCCAAAGAGAAGGTCTTCACAAAGTTAGACCTGAGGGAGGCGTACTATTGAGTGAGGATCAAAGAAGGAGACGAATGGAAAACTGCCTTCAACTGCCCGCTAGGGAGCTACCAATTTAGAGTGATGCCTTTTGGACTGCAAGGGGCCCCAGCTGTATTTATGCAGCTCATAAATGAAGTGCTGAATGAGCATTTATACAAGGAGGTCTTAGTGTACCTGGCGACATCCTCATATACTCCAAGACAATGGACGAACATGTGAAACTGGTACCACAGGTGCTGAAAACTTTTGGGACACTAAGCTATATGCCAAACTGTCAAAATGCGACTTCCACAAAACCAGCCTAGATTACCTGGTTCTACTGAGTGTCAAGTGAGGGAGTAGAGATGGATCCAGAAAAAGTGAAGTCCATCTTGGAGTGGCAAGCTCCTCAGACCCGGAAGCAACTACAAAGCTGCCTGGGGTTTGCCAACTTCTACAGGCAATTCATCCCCTCTTTTGCCCAAATTGCTCTGCCGATTACAGAATTGCTGAGAATGAAGGGAGATGGAGAACAGCCCCAGCCAAACAAGCCCTTAAACTGGACAATGGAATGCCAAGCAGCATTCGAAAAATTGAAGGGACTGTTTGCAGCTGAGCCAGTCTTAAAACATCCAGACCCAGAGAAACCATTCGTGATTCAAGCGGACGCCAGTGACATAGCTGTGGGAGCAGTTCTCCTCCAAAGGAACAAGGAGGGAAATCTGCAACCATGTGCATACACGTCCCATAAGCTGAACGAGACTGAGCGATGGTGGGCCGTGTGGGAAAAAGAGGTTTTTGCGGTGCGATGGGCGCTATTGACCTGGAAGCAGTTCCTAGAGGGGAGTAAAGCCCCATTTGAGGTGTGGACTGACCATAAAAACTTAGAAGCCCTGAAAACTCCCCATAAGCTTTCCCCCAAGCAAGTCCGATGGGCGCAATACTTCAAACAGTTTGATTTTGAACTAAAATACATCCTGGGGAGGAAGAACTTCCTGGCAGATGCTCTGTCCCACATGCCCCAGTATAAGAGCAATCAGGAGGAGGTGGTGAGCTGCATGGTTCCCACAAAACAACAAGTGGCGCAAGCCATGACCAGGCAGCAGGAGAAGAAAAGGAGCTCACCCCCCACCGATGCATTTGCTCAACAACTGAAGCAAAAGCTGCAAACCGATGCATGGTTTGTGGCCCTTCAAAAAGAACTAACCATGAGGGAGGGGTTGGCGTGGAAGGAAGATAAACTATATGTCCTAGATAGTCTGTGACTGCAAGTTCTGCAGCGCAGCCACAACACTAAGCAAGCTGGCCATTTTGGGTTCTTAAAAACTTTGCATCTTGCTAATTGCCAGTTCTGGTGGCCAAAGATGAAAAAGGATATTGAGGGCTATGTGAAAAGCTGTGCAGTTTGCGCAGCCAGCAAGAGATTGCCGGGGAAGAGCCCAGGGCTATTGCAGCAGGTCGCTAACCCGGACAGACCCTGGGAGGAGATAGCCATGGACTTTATTGTGGAACTACCTGAGAGTGGAGGGAACACCATGATTTGGACTGTGGTAGACTTGTTCTCCAAGCAAGCCCATTTCATCGCATGTTCTGGGCTCCTCTCAGCCCAAAAGCTAGTGAAATTGTTTCTGCAGCATGTCTACCGGCTGCACGAAGTGCCTAAGTGCATCATCTCAGACCGAGGGGTCCAGTTTACTGTTAGGTTCTGGAGGGAGTTTGTGAGGATGATTGGGTCCTCCCAGGGGCTTAGTTCGGCTTTTCATCCGAGTATGAAAGGGGCTGCAGAATGAGCCAATGCAATGGTGGAGCAGTACCTGCATTGCTATGTCAACTACCAGCAAACTAACTGGGCAGAACTCCTGCCATTTGTGGAGGTGGCGTATAACAACACAGTACACAGCAGCACTGGTTTCATCCCCTTTAAATTAGCCCTGGGGGTGGAGTTTGTGCCTATGCCAGAATGCCCTCAGGAGCCTCCCTCCTTGGGCATCTTAACTGAATGGGTAGATTCATTCCAACGGGTTTGGAATGATGCGAAGAGAGCTTTAGCCAAGGTAGCAGAGAGTCAGAAGAAACAGGCAGACAAAAGGCGAGCTCCCCAAGGGACGTTCCATGTAGGGGATAAAATGTATCTATCCACTAAATACATCAAGTTGAGACAAACTTGCAAAAAGCTAGGTCCGAAGTACATAGGCCTCTTTCTTATTGTGAAAGTCATAAACCCGGTGACAGTAGAACTCAAACTGCCTAGAATACTGGGGAAAGTACATCCAGTATTCCACTGCAGTCTACTGAAACCATTTCGAGGCTCTACAATGAGACCAGTGGTGGAGGCAGCCCCTGATCCGATAATGGTGGGGTGGAGACACACTATGAAGTCAAGCAAATTTTAGACTCCAGAATCCACAAAGGGAAGTTACAGTACCTAATCCAATGGAAAGGTTATCCGATGTCAGAGGCTAGATGGGTAAAGGCTCACAATGTGAAAGCGGATCGCTTAGTAGAGCGATTCCATAATAAGCACCCCCAGAAGCCGGGGCCATCGCAAGAGAAAGTTAACAAGTAATGATGTGTATTCATTGTTTTCCAGGTTCTCCCAACTCTGTAGGGGGACCAGCCTGTCAAGCTCGGAAAAACCTCATGTTGCTTCGGATATTTTTTTGTCATTGGCTTGCCTACAGAACCAGGGGAGGGGAGTGGGGAAGAATGGAATGTGTATTGCAGCTGTGGAGCTGCAAGGTCATCCACGAGTTCATTTTGGAAACTGAAGATTCTTTCTCATAATAGTTGTCTGGAGTTTAATTGGGTAATGTGACCTGCACTGTCAGGGGGAAAGGGAGTTTCTATGCTTTTAATATACTGCTTTCGCACCAATTTAATCAGAGCTGACTTTCCATTCATTAGTGCCGGTATGCTGTACTCAATAAAGTCTTGCATTAGAGATTGGAATGACTCAGGTGTGCTTACTTCATTGGGATCATCAGCCGGAACATTGACACCAGTTAGAAGTTTCAACCAAAAACTATGCAGTTCATCTTCACCTGGTGCTGACCAATTCTTGATCTTCCTTGCTCTTTTCTCTACTATTTCTGCTGTTATTATTAGTTTTTTCATTTCAACTTCTTTTTTGTTCTTATCCACCTCTTTTAATGAAGCTGTGTCCTTGTTGTATTTCTTTGGTTATCCCATATTTGCGCCCATAATTGCACTATTTCTTCCTTGTCAGGTACTGACTGATTCACTGCAGTTTCTCCATTGATGGATTGGTAGAAATGTTTCTGATTGGATTGAAATTGGAGGTTCTGTGTATAATTTGCAATTCAAGCTTTGTATCTGCTAGTCTTCTTGGCTATAGCTGTTATTTCCTGCTTTATTATTTTCAGTGCTTCCTGGATCTTCCTTGTTTCTAAGTGGTATTTCTTGATTAGGTATTCTTTCGTCTTCTTGTTCTTCAGCTTCTTTTCTTTCATCTGTTCTAGCTTGCTTGAGTCTGATCTCAGGTTGCTGATCTTATTTTCTGGTCTAATCTTCCATTTTGGTGGTGCATTGTTTGGCTTTTTTTCTTCTTTGTTGATTTTTCATCCCAGCTATTCAGTTATAACTGCAGCTGTGCTGTACACTAGTTGGTTTGTTTGTTGCAGTGAGTTGCTGCTTATCAGTGGTGGGTTTCAAATAATTTAACAACCGGTTCTCTGCCTCGCCTTCCGTCCACCTTGGTCGGGGGTCTACTGGGGGGGGCAGGAGCTCCCGGTTGTGGAATTGCTGGAGGTCCAAGCTGGGGGGGGCAGGAGGGTATGGTTGGGGGGGGGGGGACTGCAGGAGTCTCAGAATGGGGTGGGTGCAGGAGGGTGGGGGGGTCAGCGGAGGAAAGCTGTGCCCCTGCCAGCCGAGCCTCTCATCCATACCACGGTCACGTAGGATTACGTAGAAGGGGCGCCGAGTAGGGGGCTGGAGGGGAAGCAGCCGGCAACAGGGGAATCAGAGCAGCCGCCATCTCCCTTCCACAGCGCAGCCCCATCGGCGTGGGCGGAGATGATCCCGGACGGCCAGAAGTGGGCCCTCACCTGGCCCGGGACCCATCTGCTCGGTGGCTCTGACGGGGGTGGCGGTGACTGCTGCTCCTGCTGCTCCGAGCCCCTCGACCGGCCGGCCACGCAGGGAAGCAGGAGGAGGTGGCAGCGGCGATCCTTGCATCACCAGGCCTGGCTGGCAGTAGCTCCGGAAGCGAAGCTGTGCCGCCCATCCTTGCGCTGGTGGGGGTGGCGGTGGGGGAAGGAGGGCTCTGGCTCACGCCCACCCCTCACCTCTGCCACTCCGCATCGTCCTGCACACGCCCCCGGCCCCTCGTCACCGCTGTCCCGGCAGATGCTGCACTGCGGGAGACGGCATGCTGCCAGCCAGGCCTGGCGCTGCACGGATCGCCGCTGCTACCTCCTCCTGCCCAGTCCTGCACGTTGCCCAGGTGCCGCAGTGCACCATCTGCCGGCCACGCAGGGAAGCAGGAGGCGGCGGTGGCGGTGATTCCTGAATCGCTTGGCCTGGCAAGGGGGGAATCAGAGAAGCCGCCATCTCCCTTCCGCAGCACAGCATCTGCCGGGACGGCGGTGGCGAGGGGCTGGGGGTGTGCGCGGGATGATGCAGAGCGGCAGAGGTGATGGGTGGGCGCGCGCCTTCCCTCGCTGCCACCCCCACCAGTATATAGATGCAATTAAGAACATCTTAGGTAAATCTGTGATATACTTTCTCTGTCATCAATTATAAAAAGAAATATGAAGAACTGGAAGTAAGAATGTTTATATTATAAGAGCTATTATATATCAATATTTGAACACAATCACTATTAAATGTAGAAGAAGTACTTGTGATTCCTCGCCAGCCAGTGGATCTGGCAGCTGAGTTTGAGGAATCAGATGAGGAGGAGGGGCCTGGAGTGACATTAGAGTCAGAGGAAGGCTCTGTGGAGCTCCAAGACTTACAGTCGGACGAGGAGCCTGGCCCCTCTACTCGCACTCAGGCTGAGACACAGCTGTGCTGGGAGCCTGAGTTGGACAGTGGTGAAGAACAGTTGGGACAAATCCAGGATGCACGAAAACGCGGGCAAGAGAAGCGAGTAGGACAGAGGAATGCAATGGGGCAGCTCCAAAGGCAAAGGAGAAGGCATTAGGAAGCCACGCCTTGGCTGAATTATAAAAGGGAAGGTGTGGGAGGTGCTGGCTGCCAAAGGCAACCATTTGTGTTGAGGATCGAGTTTCTGTGGACTGCATTTGTTTGCCTTGGACATTGACTCAGGTCTGTGAGAATAAAAGGGGTTGGTTTTTTCTTGCGGTTCCTGCCTGTTTCTTGGAAGAGGGGTTTCTCCTTGTGAGCATAACAAGGACTCACGTAGGCTGGGACAGAACAGTTTGCCTTCGGCCTTCTACCCCCTATTACCATGGAGCAGTTACATGCGGAGAATGCCCAGCTCTCCCAGCAGCTGGCTTTGCTGGCAGCTCAAGTTGCTCTGCTCAGCTTCAAGCCTCCGCTCCTGCTGCTCCACAACCCTGAAGGAAGTGTCCAGTCGCAGTGTCTGACAAATTCGATGGCACTCCGGAGATGTTTCCAGCTTTTGGGGGCCAATTCCAGCTCTTTATCAGCCTGAGAGCGGCTGACTTCCCCACTGACCGTGATAAAGTGGGGTTTATGATCAGCCTCCTCTCTGGTGCTGCAGCTCGTTGGGGCACACCCCTGCTAGCCCAGCCTAGTCCGTTGTTGGATAATTTTGGGGGGTTTTGTGACTATATGCGTCTTATGTATGAGGACCCCATTAAGACGCAGACCGCTACCGGACACCTGAAAGCTCTGAGGCAGGGCTGACGCCCTTTACAGGGATATATCAGTCAGTTTCGGCTGCTTAGCCAGGATTCAGCCTGGAACGAAGCTGCACTAATGGACGCTTTCCAGGATGGCTTGTCAGAGGAGCTGTTGGACGAGCTGGCCCGTGTCGATGTTCCCCCAGACCTCAATGGGTTGATCCATCTCTGTTTGCGGATCGATGCTCGGCTGCAGCAGCGTAGGAGTCATCGTGCCACCCCAGAGACCCGGGCGGCCCCTCTTGTACGTGAGACTCCGGTTCTGCGAGAGGAGCCTATGGAGTTAGGTGCTGCCAGACCTCGCCTATCGGTGGCAGAAATGAATAGACGATGTTCGGGGGTTTTGTGTTTCTACTGTGGGGACCCTGGGCATTTGGCCGCCTTCTGCCCCAAGAAGCGACGAGGGGCGTCAGCTACCGAGCCTGCCCCGCGAAAGCAACCTCATCTGTTGGGAAATGCCCTGAGCCCGACCTAAAAGACGTTTTGGGTCGGGCTTCCCCCAACACCGAGCAATGTCCTTCAGATGCTGCATTCGGACCTCCACGGCATTTGATACTGGTGGCACACTTGATCCTCCCCGGGAAGCCACAGGGGATTCCGGTACATGCTTTGGTCGACTCTGGGGCCACCACAAACTTTATGGACGCAGCATTTGTGGCCAAATAGGCTGTTCCCCAATGCCCGGTGGAACTGCCTCTGTTAGTAGAGACTATTGATGGCCGAGTGCTCCTGTCTGGGCCAATTAAGGCCGCCATGCAACCGTTGGGTATGGCCATCAGCTTGCATGAGGAGGCTATTCAGTTTTACATAACCTCCGACCTGCATTTCCCCGTGGTCTTGGGATTGGCGTGGCTACAGACACATGACCCGCAGATTTATTGGTCCCAGAACTTGGTCACCTTTCCAAGTTTACAGTGTGTGGACCACACCCACCAAGTCTGTGCCAGCCAGGTGGTGAGTCCCCAGGGGTCTCCCTGCCCTCCGAACTGGCGACTTACGCTGATGTGTTCAGCGAGACTGAGGTGGATCAATTGCCCCGCACAGGCCATATGACTGCCTCATCGACTTAGTTCCTGACGCACCTCTCCCAGTGGGGCATTTGTATTCCATGTCGGACCCCGAGTTGGCCACGTTGCGGGACTTTCTGGACAAAAATTTGGCTTGGGGTTTTATTTGGCCCTCGTCTTCACCAGTGTCTGCACCAGTGCTCTTTGTAAAAAAGAAGTCCAGAGAATTGAGGCTTTGCTGTGACTATCGAAAATTAAACGCCATTATGGTACGTAATCGATACCCGCTGCCCCTCATCCCCGAACTTCTGGAATGGCTCTGGGAGGGAAAAATCTTCATGAATTTGGACTTGAGAGGAGCCTACAATCTCATTAGGATTTGGTTGGGTGATGAGTGGAAGACAGCGTTTGGCACCCAGTACGGGCACTTTGAGTATACAGTGATGCCATTTGGGCTGACCAACGCCCCTGCAGTTTTTCAACACTTCAGAACAACATATTCCGGGATCTGTTAGATCAGTTTGTTGTGATCTATTTGGAGGACATTCTGATCTACTCCCCTTCGCGGGAGATGCACCACCAGCATCTCCGTCAGGTCCTGCAACGGCTCCGAGATCATCATTTGTATGCCAAAGTGGAGAAATGCCAATTCTATCAAATGACCATTGATTTCCTAGGTCATCGCATTTCTCCTGAGGGCATCGCCATGGAGATGAGCAAGGTTGAGTCTCTGCGTAGTTGGCAACCCCCACATCGCGTTAAAGATGTCCAGCGACTCTAATGGAGAGCCTCGTCTCTCCATCGGCTGTTTTTCCCTCCGCCGGTAGACCCTTAATCGGGTCGAAAAGTCGCCCTGGAGGGGTGACCACCGTTGAGGAGGCCCTCATCGACGGGGGAAGGGCGGCAGCTCCTTCCTCGGTCCGAGCCAGCTCCTGAGGGCCGTCGGAGAAAAGATCGCCCAGTAAAATGGACGATCATTTTGCAGCGCCAGCCGAAAGCCAGAAGAACAGCTAAGCACAAAGAACCCCCATGGAGAATCCGGGTGAGACCTTTCCTTCCCCTTCTTTCCCTAATTACTCTCCTGTAAAAAGCTTTTGAATTTGAATTACTTCCCTGCTGTGAGAGAGCAGCGTTTTGGCACTCGGGAAAACCAGCTTTGGGAACTGAAAAAAATAAAACAGCTAATTTTTTATTGACTATTCAACTCTTGGAATACTGAGGGAGCCTGAAAATATTTCTACTTTTATCATTACTATTATAACTACACTATTTACTATCCTGGAGAGGCCTTTCTTTTTTATTTTTTTAATGTGAAAAACAAAAAATCTATTAACTTGGAAAGAAAGACCTTATAGCCTACTGAGGACATCTTGTGACGAAAAGTGTTACTGCAACTGTATATTTTTTGCTGGAGGATGGCTCTGACCTTCAAAGGATGGTAAGGGTAAAGATAACTTGAAACAGCTGGGTGGTGATTTTGTCTACTAGGAATTGGAGGTGAATATTTGTTGACTTTTAGCATTTGGTTGGGTGATGAGTGGAAGACAGCGTTTGGCACCCAGTACGGGCACTTTGAGTATACAGTGATGCCATTTGGGCTGACCAACGCCCCTGCAGTTTTTCAACACTTTTTTCAACACTATTTTTTGCTGGAGGATGGCTTTGACCTCCAAAGGATGAGATAACTTGAAACAGCTGGCTGGTGATTTTGTTTACTAGGAATTGGAGGTGAATATTTGTTGACTTTTACTAAATATAGCCTTCACTAAAAGATTAAAAGATCCTTTCACCACTGAGATGGAGGAATCTTGTTCACAGCTTGATTATGAGCTTATACTGGAAAAATTCTTGGAAGCTACGGAGTACACGAAATCTTACTCTCAAATTTTGACGGATCAAGTTATAGGCCGAAGAACAGTGGAGAGGGAGCAGAGTGGCTCCAAAGAGGCCTTTGAGCAACATATACAACCTAAAGAGAAACCATACTTACAACTTAAACATGAACTTATACCGGGAGAAATTGTGGAAACCATTGAACAAATCAATTTTACACAACCCCATATACAATTTATGGAGAAGCCTGATGATCAAAGAATAACTTTAATTGAGATGCCTGAATTGTCAAAACCAATAGAGACTGACACCCAGATACAAGTTACTGAAAATTGTGACAACGTGGATAATCAACTAGCAATTACAACATGGAATAAAACTGCCTACACCATTCAAAGGCCACTAGAAGAAAGGGAAGAGAACTTTGACCAATCTGAAGTGCTGAGAAATACCTTTTTTCAAATATTGGGATTTGTAGGAACCTTACTATGGAAACCGGTGTGGCACAGAAAGAAACCTAGAGTTAGATTTAAAAATGTGTTTTAAAATTTCATTCAATGGGTTAAAAAGGCTTTAGAGATTTTGACTGATTCAACAACTAACGGAGTACGTGAATTCTGTAAGAGGATATCCTTTGTAATAATATTTTGTTTCAGATATGATAATCATTTGGAGGGGTAAACTTTACCTACTGTGTTAAAAAGACTTTTTATAGATATAGATTGATTGATAGAATATATATTTAAAATAGATAGAAATGTATCTTTTGGACTGATATTTTTATTTCAAATAAGATAATTATTTTGTAATAGAAGGAGAATAAGAGGGATTGGTGACAAGAGAAGAAATGGTATTAATGAATAAAACATAAGAATGTTATTGTGGGAATAATATATTCATTTCAGATATAATTATTATGTTAGGGAAAAGGGAAATGAGGGATACCCGAAGTGTTAATAATATGTTTATTTAAGGCTAATTGGAATATGGTAACTGTAAATTAGTAAAGCCTAAAAACAGGATTTGGATCTTTATAACTGAAACGTGATTGATGTTTGATAGGATTGCTTGAATTCTATTTAGAAATGTATTAATTTGAATATGTAATATTATATGAGGGAAATAGAGAGGGAACTTATAATGAATTAATTTGAGCTATACATTTATGATTTTTCTTTTGGACGTTTGATGTACCCATCTCCACGTTGTTTCCTAAGCACTTTGATGTAACCTTCCCACCCCTATAAAAATCCAATTATATATATATATATATATATATATATATATATATATATATATATATATATATATATATATATACACACATATATATATATATACACACACACATATATATATATATACATATATACATACATATATATATATACACACACATATATATATATATACACACACATATATATATATATACACACACATATATATATATATATACATATATACATACATATATATACATATATACGTATATATACATATGTACATTGCTTCTAGAAGCACGAGGCCGAAGAGACACCAGCCTGAAGATGACGAATGAGACTTCGTCGAAACGTCGCCAAGACACTTCCAATTTTACACGGGAGAAAACCCGAATTACCAAAGACCTACATACAAACACCCGTGAAAACCTCAGAAAACATATATACATATATATACATATATACATATATATACATATATACATATATATATATATATATATATATATACATATATATATATATATACATACATATATACGTATATATACGTATATATACATATATACATATATATATATATATATATATATATATATATATATATAGCATTGCCTTGACCACCTTGGTCATAACAACCGTCCCTTCAACTTGTTCACATTTCCAGCATATATTTGAAGTGCCTTTATAGATTCTAGAAACTAGATAATTTCTCTGATGCCATATACCAGTGATATATCATTTTATAAAAATTCTCTTTAAGATCATAACACAATATAAATTTCAGTACTTCTGACCACATATTTTCCCATTGGTCCATCTGTATATTATAACAAAAATTCTTAGCCCACTTTATCATACATTCTTTAACCTTTTTTCCTCTGTTTCAAATTTCAACAAAAGCTTATACTGTCAAACCTTCAAACGTTCTGAATGCAGCCATTGGTAATCTTACCAATTACATGTTCATCAGCAGTGTACAGTTGTATTTCAAATTCTGTCTTACTTTGCTCCATACCATAAATTGTTTTGTCCATTTTGAATCTCTCTGATATCTGTAAATGGGAAAATCATTGACAACGATATCTTTCTCCTATTAATTGCTCTCTTGATTTATTTCAAATTCCCTTGATGCTTTTCCAATAATTCCCCATATTTGTCCTTGTCTGCTGTTTTCTTCTATGATATGCTTCTTGAGCTGAGATCCATAATGGTGTTTTTGGGGTGTTTATATTCCATATTTTCTTTTCTTTTCTTTTTTTTTTAAAATATTTTTTATTACAATTTTCCTTTATACAACTCTAATACATATTCAGCAGACTGTGTCATTTTTGTATACTTCGGATCAACATTCTATACAATATATACACTATATACATTCAATATCTAACCCACAATAGCCTTATGTATATTTCCAATTTTTGTTTCTATTATCTATCCAGGTATACCATTTTTCCCAAACTGCGTAAAATTCCAAATCGTCTTTTTCTTTTAGTTCTAGAGTGAGTTTATCCATTTCGGCACATTCATATATCTTCTGAATGATCAATCCCTCTGGTGGTATATTGGGTTCCTTCCAGTATTGCGCAAACGCAATTCTTGCCGCAGTTAATATGTGTAGAATCAAATATCTTATTTTCCTGTCAAATTTTTTTTTAAGTATTCCCAGGAGAAATGTTTCCGGGTTTAGTTCTATTTGGCATTTTGTTAGCTCTTGTAGCCACCCTTGTATCTTAGTCCAATACTTTTTCGCTTCAGGACACAGCCACCAAGCATGAAAGAAGGTACCTTGACGGTGGTTACATTTCCAACATTTTGGGCTTTGATTCGGATACATTTTTGCCAGCGGATTTTGTTATGGTGTAATTTTTGTTCCAAATTCTTTCGCAATCTTCTAATTCTATATTGTGCCCTATGTTTTTTGCCCATGCAATCATCGGTTCTTTCACTACCTCCTCTACTCTATCAAATTCTAATAAATAATTGTATATTTTGGATATTAATTTTCCTACGGGGCCTATGAATAGTTTGTCTAGTTGTTTTGGTTCCGTGTCAATTCCATACTCTTCCACGTCTTTCTTGTATCTAGATTGCAGTTGTAAATATGGCCACCAATTGATAGATATTCCCTGTTCTTTTAGTAACTGATTATTTTTAAGCTTTCCCTGTTTATCTAAAATTTCTGAGTATCTGGGCATTTTGCTTACAGTATATCTAATGTATTGGGGTGGATCATTGCCTCCATGGTGGATATCCAACCAGGAATTTTCATATAATGTTTTTTCCTTATATCATCCCAGGTTCGTATCAATGCATCTCTTATTTTATGTCTATAGAAATATGAGTGTGTCCTGTTCCCTTTATCCTACATGAAGGCATGCCACCCCTTTTGTAAGTCGTGCCCTTCCAATATTAAGATTCTTCTGTTATTTAGGTTAACCCAATCTCTTATCCAGACCAGAGTTGCTGCCTTGTGATAGAATTCCCATGCCGGGAGTCCAAAGCCACCCCTACTTCTGCCGTCTTGGAGAGAGAGTAATTTTATCCTCACCTTCTTTCCTAACCAAACAAATTTTGTAGTAATTTTATTGAGTTCTCCCAAAAACTTCTTGTCTAATGATATGGGGATTGTCTGAAATAAGTATAATAATTTGGGTAGAATATTCATCTTAATAGTCGCGATCCTACCTAAAAGCGATAGTTGTAGCCTCCCCCATTTTTCCAAATCCTTCTTTATTTGTTGGACTAATACCATATAGTTATCCTCCTTTAGGGACGAACATCTCGCAGTCAGCCATATCCCTAAGTATTTAATTTTTTTAACAATTTGTAAATCCATTTCCTTTTCTAATTCTTTTTTCTGATTTGTTGTTAAGTTTTTAACTATCATTTGGGTTTTCCTTTTGTTAATTTTAAGTCCAGATATTTCCCCATATTTTTCTATTTCTCGTATTAGAAATTCCAAAGGTTCTTCAATGATAAATACCATATTGTCCGCGAAGGCCTGTGTTTTGTACTCTTCTCTTTTAATTTTCGTTCCCTTTATTTCTCGGTTTGCTCTAATTCTATTTAGTAGTATTTCTAATGTTAGAATAAAGAGAAGTGGCGACAGTGGGCATCCCTGACGTACCCCCTTGGTTATTTGAAATGTATTGGTGGTGTCCCCATTTACTATTACCCTAGCCTTCTGCATCTTATATATTGCCGCTATCATATTTTCGAATTTACTTCCCAATTCCATGTGTCTAATTTGCCTAATCATGAATTGCCAATTTAGATTATCAAAAGCCTTTTGAGCATCCAGAAAAACAAGGGCCGCTTGTTTCTCTGGGTGGGCTTCATAATATTCCAGTATGTCTACTATTATTCTTGTGTTATCTCTTATTTGTCTACTTGGAAGGAAACCATTTTGATCCGGGTGTATTATCTCATTCAATACTCTTTTCAGCCTGTCTGCTATTATATTCATAAATATTTTGTAGTCTGCATTTAAGAGGGATATTGGTCTGTAGTTACTGACTTGATTTTTATCTGTACCTTCTTTCGAGATTAAGGTGATATATGCCTCCCTCCACGATTCCGGTATTTTCGCTTCATGTAGTGCTTCATTACATATTTCCAACAATATTGGTTCCATAATCTCACTCATTTTTTTGTAAATTTCCCCTGGGAGGCCGTCCGGTCCTGGTGTCTTGTTGTTCTTAAGTCTTAAAATTGCCCCTCTCAATTCTTCTGGCATTATTTCTCTATTTAGCATTGCCCTTTTTCCCTCCTCTAGTGGTATGATCCCTTCTTCCAACAAATAATTATCAATTTTATCCGTTGCTATTTCTTTTTGTTTATAAAGGTTCACATAATAATTTTGTACAATTTTCTTTTTCTCTTCTTCATTATTTTGTAAGGTCCCCATCTCATCATATAATTGTTGGATAATCCGTCCTTCTTTTTCCTTCTTCAGTTTGTAAGCCAGCCATCTTCCAGTCTTATTAGCATGTTCAAAATAGAATTGTTTAGAAAATTTTAAATTTCTTGCAATCTCCGCTTGCTCTAGTTAGTACTCCCCCTGGTTTTTATTAGGCGCATAGATAACTACCAACAAGATTTGAGTATGCCCTCATTTTATTTCCATCATTAGGGTTCTTCCTTTTGAGTCTGCATAAATTGGATTAGCCTTTATCCCTTCCTTAATATATACCACCACCCCTTTCTTCTTCTTCTCTGCCAGTGCTGTATAAAGTGTCCCTAACTTTTTGTACTCTAAATATTTTTCATCTTGTTTTCGGATGTGTACCTCCTGGAGGCATACTATGTCTGTCTTTTATTTACTTAGCTTTGTTAATATTTGTCTCCTTTTTACCACTGCGTTTAGTCCATTAACGTTTATTGATATTAATTTCAAATCTTCCATTCCGTTGTCTGTCTACCAGATATTAGTCTCTGTTTGCCCTTGTAACTTTTTGGGATCTTGTTTTAATACCTCTTATTTCTTGGGTTTCTTTTTCTTCTTTGCTTCTCTCTTCCCGGGCTCCTCCTTTAGCTTGGTCTTCTTCTTGGCTTACAGTCTCCATCTCCTCCCTACTACTCTGATCCTCCTCATTTCCCATCAACTGGTCAAAGAAGTCCTGTGCCATCACTAAGCTGTCGATTTTAACCTTCTTGCCTTGCCATGAAATAAGCATTCCCTCCGGGAGTATCCACCTAAACAAGATATTTCGTTTATTCAATTGTGCGGCCAGGAAGTGATAGTCCTTACGTTGTTCTCGAACCCTTCTAGGAATTTGCTTCAATGTAATAATTTCCTTCTCCTTATAAGTCATTGGTTCTTCTCGGGTGATATTGTACACTATATCCCAGATTTTCTTTCGGGCAAATCTAATATGGACCTCCTTGGGCAATTTATGGCATCTAGCATAATTCGTTTGGATTCGATATACTTCATCCAATTCATTCATAATTTCTTGTTTGTCCCTTTGGAGAGATTCTGCTATAATACCTGCCATTATCTGTCCTAAATCTTCATCCTTCGCCTCTGTCACATTTTGGAATCTTAAGAAAAATGATGCCCGGTCCATTTCTAATTGAATTATTGAATCTTCGAGGTCCTTGCTTATTGCTGTTATTTTCTGATCTACCAGGTCTAATTTTTTCTCAGTTCTGTTTTGTCTTCTATTATTTTTATTTTTTGTTCATTCTTCTGAATTGGTTCCTGGATTAAGTTCATTTTATTATCCAATTTCTGAATGTCGAATTTCATTTCTCCATGGTTGCTAAACATTGTTTCTTGCATTTTTACCATTGTTTCCTGGATCAGTGTCAAAGTGGCTTGCATTGTTTGCATGTTTGGGGTCGTATTAGTTTTTTCTATCTTTTGTGACCCCTCTGTCGACCGTTGGTTTAATGGGGAAGCCGTTATTATCGTTGGATTTGATGCAGTTTTTTTCCCTGCCTTTAAAGTCCTTGTTGTGATACTGGTCATCTCTTTCAATACCCTACTTTGCTCTCACAGTATTCTATAAATATTTTTCCACACTGTCATCAACCGTTTACTATCTATCTTTGTTGTTATTGTTATTGTTTTTGGTTTTTCCCCTCTTTTAACCCTCCTTGTAGTATTAAGTATTAAATGATAATAAATTCTGCTAATCCTAGCTATCTCTATTCTTAATCAACTTTAAACAACCTTAGCAAATTATTCAGCTTAAATATCAAAATCAATAATCTATGTAAATTAATCAGGATATCCCAACAAGAGCTTTAAATTAAGTCGATAAGCAGATCTATATAAGTATAAATATAAATATTAATAATCAATTAATTAGTATATATCTAAATTTGATTCTAATTATAATTATCAATTTGTACAAAAATATAGTTACAGTTATCTGTATATAAGCAATTCAGAGTATCTATATAGTTAGTTTTAAATGCTAAATTATAAACACGTAAATATATCCAAATTTATAGGTGGCTAGATACAGATAAAAATATATAAATACCTTAGCTCTTTATAAAATGCGTATTTTTATAAATGTTACTGATTCATAAATACTTACAGTACCCCTAAAATTTATATCTAAAATATATAGGTATATTTAGTCCTTTGAATCTTCTTAGTTAATTTAGAATTAGTCAATAGAGAATAATAAGTATGCCTTAAATGCAAAGTTCAGGCATTTACTTCTAAAGGGGTGTAGATCCTCAAATCTTCTCCCGGTTATAACTCGGTTATAACTCTCTTTACTCCTCTTTACTGCCTCGATTGTATTTATTATATATTTTCTATAGTCTGTTAAATTATTATTGTCTTTCTCCACTTTTATTCAGTCTCGAATTCTTCTGGTCACTCAGTTCAAAAGTTCTATTGAAGTGGTGGGTTCTCCCTCCACTTTCTGGTTGGGTTGCTCGTCCACTCAGACCTCTCTTGCCGTCATGGCGTGTTGTTGTCTGCTCTCACCGCTTCTCTTCTTCTCCTTTCTTTTCTTTTCCTGTCGCTCTTGCATACCCGATCTCTCTCCTTCTTCGCTTTCTCCTTTCCTTCAGATTCTGACCAAAATGTCTGCCCGTCTCACCACCACACCACTAGCTCGAACACTTTTGTCCTTCCTCCTCTTTGCCACTTTAGCGGTTAAACGTATTCTGCTGAATCACTGCTCCTCCCGCCGAGTCGCCGCCCGCTCCCCCAGCTGGAGATCCCTTTTAGCCAAACAATCAGGACTCACTTTTCCAAGCGGTCATCAGCCTTGCGGTTTTCAGGATAATCCGCCACTTCAAATGTCACAATCTGCTATAAAAATCTTCTCTTCCCTGTGCTCTCTGGATCATCGCAGCCTCGGGTCCGCCATAGCGCGATGGGAGACACTTTCACGTTGGCTTGACAGGGGTGTCCTTCTTTGCAGCAAGTGATCGCCTTTCACTACGCTGCACTCTGGACTTTCCCTCTAGTCCGCTAAGCCCTCCAGGCTCTCCACGCCCCGAAAGGTCCCCAAAACGTGAAATAATCGGGTTCTGGGAACGGAGACCGTTCACCTTCCCCCGCGCCGCTGAGACGATGCCACCGGAAGTCCACCCCTATATTCCATATTTTCAATATGGCATGTCTTATAAAATGATTTTTGAAATCCACATTAATTTTACTTTATTGTACCATAAATAGAATCGGCTCAGCGAAATGAGCAATATAGAAGTTTAATAATAATAATAAATATACATGCCATCCAAACCTCAGATCATGATCTTCTAACTCTAAAAGTCTCTTGTATCTCAGCAAAATCCTTTTATTCAGACCAAACAACAAGCAGCAAAATACAATTTTAAATCCAGTAAATCCAATCCTCCTCTTTCTTTGCATCTTGTAACACTTTATACTTAACTCATGTTTTTTTCCCCTTGCCATATAAATTTAGATATATCATTTTGCCATTGTTTAAAAGGTACATCAGTTTTCAGATTGCACCCATTCCATTATGGGTAAAGGATGGGGTTAGGGAATGGAATTAGGATAGGGATGGGAATAGGGATAGGAATAGGAATAGGTACAATAGTGGGGTTACCCCCACATAAAAAATCCAAAGCTTAAACAAGCAGACTCTCGTCCGGGTACACATATTAAATAATAGTAGTTAATACAATACTAAACAATTATAATCATTAATACTGAAAATAGTCATAAAGTTAAGCTTACTAATTAAGTATATTTTAGCTCTAGCGTAATGCTAACCATTGATAAAAGTTTTCCCATGTCCTAAAATACACTGAATCCTCTTTCTCTTTAATTTCCAACGTCAATCTATCCATTTCTGCACATTCTAAAATATTCATAATTATAATCTGATCGTGTGGTAGGTTTTCATTTTTCCAAAATTGGGCAAATACAATTCTCGCTGCTGTCAATACATGTAATATTAAATATTCATTCTCTTTACCATAATTAAGTCCTAGTATTCCTAGCAAAAATAATTCTGGCTTATATTCTATTTGTATTTTAGTCATCTTTTCTAGCCATTTATGAATTTTAAACCAAAATTTCTTAGCTTTAGGACATATCCACCAAATATGATAATAAGTACCTGGTTTTTCTTTACATTTCCAACAAATATTCGATACATTTTTAAACATTTTCGCTAATCTAACTGGTGTCATATGCCATCTATAAAACATTTTATATAAATTCTCTTTATATGAATCTGCTTTAGTAAGTTTGAGATTTCTCTCCCAAAGCTTTTCCCAATCTTCTAAGTCTATGGAATATCCAAAGTTTTTTGCCCACACTATCATTGTTTCTTTTACTTGTTCTTCTTCCATCTTCCAATTTAATAGAAATTTGTAAAGCTTCTTAATCAAATTTTCGTCTGTTTTCAAAAGTATTTTGTCAAATAGTGTCTGTTCTTTGTAAAAATCCCTCACTTTTACATCTTTTTCATATCTTGTTTGAATTTGCAGATAGGACCACCATGTTAAGTCAATGCCTTGTTGATAAAGAGTTAGTCTGTCTTTAAGTTTTCCATCTTTATCTAAAATGTCTTTATAAGTAACAAGTTTATCATAGTTAATTAGATTTGGATAAGCAAATGCTTCCATTGTTGAAAGCCACTCTGGAATTTTCATATACATTTTATGTTTAATTTTCTCCCACTCTGAGAACAAAGCATTCCTTATGGCATGGCTTTGAAAATATCTATGTACTTTGTTTTTCTCATACCATAAGAACGCATGCCAACCCAATTGTAAATCATGTCCCTCTAAATAAAGAAGTCGTTTATTTCTCAATGTAATCCATAGATGCTCGATAATAGAGTCTCCAGTCCGGAAGTCCAAAGCCCCCTCTATCTTTTGTTTCTTGTAGTAGTTTAGTTTTAATTCGTGCTTTCTTCCCTTGCCATATAAATCTCAATATTGTTGAATTTAAGTCATCAAAAAAATTCTTACCCAGTTTAATAGGTACCGTTTGAAATAGGAAAAGTATTTTTGGTAAAATGTTCATCTTCACAGTCGCTATTCTACCTAACAATGTCAGTTGAACATTTTTCCACTTTTCCAAATCTACTTTTATTTGTTTCATTAGTTTTTCATAGTTATCTTCTTTTATTGTTGTATATTTTGATGTTAAATAAATACCTAAATATTTAACTTTTTTAGCCATTTGAAGATTTGATCTTTCTGCAAGTTGCGTTCTCTGTTTGTCTGTTAGGTTTTTTGTTAATACTTTAGTCTTTTCTTTATTTATCTTCAAGCCTGCTACTTCTCCAAATTCCTCTATTTTCTGCAGAAGTGTAGTAACTGTTTCTAATGGTTCCTCTATAATGAAAACTAGATCATCCGCAAAAGCCTGTAGTTTGTATTTCTGCTCTTTTATTTCCAATCCTTTAATTTCCGTATCTTGTCTAATGTCTCTGGCCAACACCTCCAATGTAAGAATGAATAACAGGGGGGATAGTGGACATCCCTGTCTTGTGCCTTTTTTGATATCAAAGCCATCTGTATATTCTCCATTTAAAAATATCTTTGCTGTTTGTTTATTATATATTGCTTGAATCGCATTTATAAAGTTTTTACCAAAGTCCATTTCCGTCAACTGTTGAAACATAAATTGCCAATTAAAATTATCAAAAGCTTTTTGTGCATCAAGAAATATAAGTGCCATCTGTTTCCCTGGATGATTTTCATAATATTCTAAAACATTTAGAATAATCCTTAAATTGTTTTTTATCTGTCTTTTAGGCAAAAAGCCATTTTGGTCTGTATGAATAAATTCAGTCAGGAATTTCTTCAATCTTTCTGCCATTATTGAGGTAAAAATTTTATAATCCACATTTAATAACGATATTGGTCTATAGTTTTTAATTTGTGTAAGATCAGTATCTTCTTTAGGTATCAAAGTAATATTAGCTTCAGTCCACGAGTTTGGTATTTTTGTCTCTAAAAAAATTTCATTGCACAATTCTTTCAAAATCGGGCTTACTATATCTTGTAAAGCTAGACTTCTGCAGGGAGCCCGTCAGGCCCCGGAGTTTTATCCTTCTTTTGTCTTTTTATTGCCTCTGTGATCTCCATCATTGTTATCTTCTCATTTAAAATATGTCGCATATTCTCTGGCACCTTTGGAAGATCAGCTCTAATTAAATAATCTTTTGTTGCCTCTTTAGAGACCACCTCTGCCTTATACAATGTCTCATAGTAGTCTGTAACAATTTTTTTCATCACATCATTATGGCAATATATCTCGCCTTTTGAGTCTTGTAATTTACTTATCATTCTCTTTTGTCTTCTTTCTTCAATCTATATGCAAGCCATCTTCCCGGTTTATTAGCATTTTCAAAAAAATTCTGTTTAGATCGTTTAATCTGTTGTGCCATCATATCCATCTCAGATAAGTTTAGTTTATGTTTTATTAATTCCATTTGTGCCTTCAATTCCTTCTTTTGTGGGTCAGTTCGCAATTCAAATTCCAATTTTTTAATTTCTTCTTTCAGCCTCGACTGTACTTGTTTCTTTTCTTTGTTCTTTTTGGCAGTATACATTATAGCCAAACCTCTAAAATATGCTTTTGCCGTGTCCCATACATTTTGGAGAGAGGTTTCTTCTTTCTTATTTACTTTAAAGAAAAATTCCATTTCTTTTGTTGCTAATTGTAAAAATTCTTTCTCTTTCAATATGGATTTATTTAATGACCATATTAATTGTTTCTTGATTCCTTTCCAGATCATTTTAATTGGATTGTGATCTGCCCAAATATTAGGTTCTATTTCAACCTCTTGTATTATAGTCTTCAAATTTTGAGACATCCATATCATATCAATTCTTGACCATGATTTATGCTAATTTGAGTAAAATGTATACTGTAACTTTTCCGGATTCATCTCTCTCCAAACATCTTGTAGAGACAATTCCTCCTTCATTTTTAAAAAGGTCTTTGGTAACACATTTCCTCCTTTTTTCCCTTGTTTGTAACTTTTATAATCTTGTATTGCATCAGCTACTACATTAAAGTCTCCTAATATACAAAGATTTTGGTGATTTAAGTCCACTAGTTTATCATGTAATTGTTGGTAAAACTGATCTTGCTTCTCATTGGGTGCATATATTGCCACCATCAATATTTGTTTTTGATTCCATGTAATTTCTACTATTAATACTCTCCCCTCTTCATCAGCATAAATTTGTTTTGGATTCAATTTTTCTTTTATATACAGAGCTATACCTCTTTTCTTTTGAAGTGCCAAAGAAGCATAAAGTTTACCCAATTTAGGTTTTTCTAAGATTCTAAAATGTTGTCTCTTAGTATGTGTCTCTTGCATACAAATTATATCCATTTTCAGTTTTTGTAATCTCGTAAATATTTTTCTCCTTTTTGAAGGAGAATTCAAACCATTTATGTTTATTGAAAAAATTCCAATCTCCTCCATAGCTTCAGTTATTTCTAGCTCTCAATCTTCTAGGCGAGGTTATTTGCCTCTGATCTTTCAGTCTCACATCTTCTTCTGTTTGAGTCTTTTGGGGTTCGTCCTCTTCCATCTGTTTAGATATTCCTGCAACGGTCATTTCCTCTTGCTTCTTAGGCTCCGATTCACCTCTTTCCAAAAAATCTCTATGATTGTTGAAAAATTCCTCTGCTTGAAGTGGTGTATTCAATCTGTATCTTTTCGTGTCCCAGAAAATTAACAATCCTTCTGGAATCAACCATCTGAAGTTGGCTCCTTTATTAAACAATTTCTTTGTTAAAAATTGATATTCTCTTCGGGCTTCTCTTATCCTTCTAGGAATTTGCTTAAGAACTACAAGTTCTTTTTCTTTATATTTCAGTGGTTGATCCCTTATTGCTCTCAAGATTTCATCTCTTGTGGATCTTTTGACAAATCTTACATGAATTTCCCTAGGGACTCTATTTTTTCTAGCATAGCTTGAATTGACTCTGAAGACCTGATCTATCTCTCTTTCCATTTGATCCTTTTCTGTTCCGAGCAGCTCTGCCAATAGTTCACTCATCAGATCCAACAGGTTCTCATCTTTCTCTTCTATAACATTTTGGAATCTTAAAAAGTATGATGATCTTTCCATCTCCACCACGGCCATGCTGTCTTCCAATTCTGTGTTTACTTGCACCAATCTCTGATTCTCTCCTTGGAGGTATTCTAATTTCTGATCCACTTCCACCGACTTGTCTTCTATTTTTTGCATTCTTTGTTGGTTGTCTATAATCGCCTGTTGGAAGGTTTCCAATTTTTGATCCATTTTTTGATCCATTTTAACGGGATCATTTTTCAAATCCTCAAAATTTTTATCTGACTCCTTTTTCAAATCTTCAGTATTTTTATCTAGCTCCTTTTTCACATCCATTTTCATCTCTGCAATTGCTTGTAATATCGCTTGAATATCTTTTGATTGGGGTTCCACCTTTTCTTGTTGTAAAAATGTAGTAATTGATTTTTGAGGGACAGGACTCGCCGATGATGAAGCAGGGGCAGAAGCTGCCTTTTTACTCCCCTTCGCCAAGTTTGAAGTCGCCATCTTTTGGTTGTTCTATTGTTTTGTAATCCACCAGGTGGCCCAATGGCCAATTGTAATCCACCAGATGGCCCGATGGCCAGTTGTAATCCCTTGCCCTCCTATTGTTAGAAGGGGAGGCCAAACATAATTCAAAAGGCAGAAAAAAGAAAAAAAAGTTCCCAAAAAGAGACACGGGGTAGCAGAAAGCCCCCCGAATCTTAAAAAAAAAAAATTTGTTTTACCTAGAGGCAAAGCCCAAAAAACAAAAACAAAATAAAAATAAAAAGTAAAAAAGCAATCCCAGATTGATAAAAATAGTAAAAAAGACAACAGGAGGAGATCCAAAACAAAAAGAACAAAGATTAAAAATAACACGACAAAAAACAAGCCCAAAGGGAAAAAGAAAAAAGAAAAAATAAGAAAAAACTATGTAGTAAAATTTGTCCAATTTATAATCCAACTAATTCAATTCTTGATGTTCAATTCTTCTTACAATAAACATTATACAGCCACAGACAGAAAGGGGAAAAAAAAGGTCTCTTTGAATACCTTGTAGCAAGAGATAAGAATGTCTGGGCATTCAGCCAAGTGTCTGGGTGTTCAGCCAAACTTTCACTCTAAACAGACAGCAGCTGCCAGAGAACAAAGGGAAAAAAACTGGCTACAATGTAACTTTCCCAGGCGTTAAACAGTGAGAAAAAAATTAAAAAAAGTAAAATAGAAAGTTATTCAGAGTAAATGAAAAAAAAAATTCTGAAGTTTAAAAAAAACCCAGATTAAAACAAGAATGGCTTTCCCAATTAAATATATCTTTTCTCTTAAAAAGCAAATAAATTTCCTCAGTTTTAGGCTTTTAAAGACTTTGAAGTAAATCAAATTGTTCTTCTTTTTGTAGTAGAAGCTTAAACCGCCGCTTGTACGGGAGGGGGGGGAAGGAAAAAAACCCTCCTTCCTCCCTTCAGGCTTCCCGGTTTAATTGAAGACAGACTGTTTAAAAAGTATTTAGCGACAAAATCCACATTGCCGAAGTAAAGAAAGCAAAGTCTCACCCGGACCGGCTGCTTGTTGTCAAAATCAGCTGTTTCTCCGTCTCCGCAAGACAGCTATTAATGGCGGAACGCATAAATGTGGTCCGCCTTTCTTCCGTTGGTTCCAGGGGCTGCTTTGAGTTCTGCGGGCCGGCTACCACCGGCCCGTGTTCCTCAAAGATTCACCCTTCAGTGGCCACCTCTCCGGGGTGGCATTCGGCCCAAACAGACCCACCAGCAGAAGAATATCGGACCTAAGGAGTGCGCGATCGTCTCCCTAGGTCTAGTCTCAGTGACATCCCAGAAATCACTCAAATTTTTTTTGGCACTTTTAAGACTTGTGGACTTCAACTCCCAGAATTCCTCAGCCATCATGGCTGGTTGAGGAATTCTGGGAGTTGAAGTCCACAGGTCTTAAAGTTGCTAAGTTTGTAGACCCCTGAGCTAGCTGGTCAGCCCTTCTTCCTCTCTCCCTCTCCTCTTCTTTCTCCCTGCCTTCTGAGCTCTCCTTCCACAGTGTAGTAAGAATGCACCCCCCCCAGTCCCTTCCCTGTACCCTTAAAGACACAGGAATCAAGCGCAAAGCAAGAAAGACTCACAAAAGCCTCCCAGAATATAGCTTAAATAAAGCTTAAATTCTTTAAGCTGCCTCAGGCGTGTCTCAGTTTAAACAATGTAGCAAAGTCTCCACAATTGCGAAAAGCGATAACCTTAAATTAAGCTTGTTTACCTACAAAGAAAACTTGCTAAAAGCCATAGACAGACTCAAGATAAGGGAGTAAAACTAATTACATTTGTTTAAAGGAATTAAACCTACAGAAGCCAACATTTTGGACTCATTGCTAGCCTTTGTGAAACAGACTAAAATATTCCAATAACCAAAGCACACAAACCGAGCCTCTGAATTACAAAATGCTGTAAAAACTGTATAAAAATCCTTATGGTAATCCATTCAAGCTGCCAGCTGAACAGGAACCCACTGGCTTCTGAAATAAACCCATCTTCTTTCCGACATGCTCATCTCCCGGCTTTTCATTTCATCAGTGCTGATTGCATTCTCCTGGTTGGAGAAAATGAACCAGGGGACCTTTTCTTCCAGCAACAGCTGCTTCTTCCCTGTCTCTTTTTCCTCCCTGCCTGCCGAGCTCTCCTTCCACAGCTTCTTCACCATCCCCTTCTCTTTCCCTGTTGTCTTTTTCCCCCTTTCCTGCCAAAACCACCTCCTTTTATAACCTCTCCTCTCCTCCCCCCCCCTTTTCTTCAGTTCACCTCCAGCTGCGCGCTGCTTCCGGAAGCACCAATCAGCTGGAGCTGATCAGCTGGAGCCCTGCCGGCACTCCTGGGGCTTCTACTGAGCCCCGACAGTCCTGCAGCTCCAGCTGCCTCTCCCTCAGGCTTGGGTCACTTCGGCTCATTCCCCCCGCTACACTTCTCTAGGATGGTTGCATACCACCTGCCACGTTCCAAAGTACCACAGGTGGTACGCATACCAACGGTTGAAAAGCCCTGCACTAGGACACCTAGAACCCACTCACAGCCAGGTACCACCTATTCTATACCTGTGCATTTGGTTTTTCTTGCCTAAGTGTAAGACCTTACTTGTTTCACCATTGAATTGAATCTTGTTGGATAGGGCCCAGTCTTCAAGTCTGTCAAGATCCATCTGGATCTTTTTTTCTTTTTCTTTTTTTTGTGAGGAGATACAACACTTGACTGGAGATATTAAACAGGTGAAGGATAGAGTGGATTTATAGAGCATAATTGGAGAAGAAAGAGGTCTTGTACCAAGCTGATTTGGATGAAAGGGCGCTCTTGGAATTAGAGTTTAAACAACTCCAATTAAGATTTCAAGCAGTTCCTGAACAGTCTGGAGAGGATATTAGATCAAGGATGATTAAAGCCTTGGCCCGGTTAATTAATTGGGGGGAAAGGACCCTCGACTTTGAAATAGACAAAATTTGTAGAGTAAATTCTAGATTTGTTATTACGAGAAAACTACCAAGGGACATCTTAGTCCATTTTGTAAGAAGAACTACGAGAGATCATGTTTTGGATTGCCACTTCAAATATAAACTAAGAATGGAAAATGTGCATATAATTGTTTTGAAGGAAATCCCTGTCAGAATTTTGAGAAAAAGGAAAGCTTATTTCTTCCTTACTGATATCCGGAAGAAGAGAAAAATTCCCTTCTTCTGGGACAAACTTGAAGGACTGATATTCACTTATCAAGAGCAAAGATTCAGATTGAATTCTATAGAAAAAGCCAAGGACTTCTTGATCAAACATAAACTAATTTTTGACACAGCTGAAGAAATGGATACAGACAAGCAACTAGAAGTAGATCAGCCTCAAAAAGTTGACACTGAAGAAGAAGTGGCTGACATATCTGTACAGGAACTTACTATTTTATCCAAGGATGGAGATTAAGTTTATAACATGCAATATTAATGGGGCAAATGCCACATCTAAGCGTTAAAATATTTTATTACTTAAGGAAACTTAATGTTGATATAATTTGTCTTCAAGAAATGCATATTAAGAAACAAGACAAGAAGTATTTAATAAATAAAAGACTAGGGGAGGAATTTATATCTGCTGGTGTAAAAAAGATTAATGGATTTGCTTTATATATAAAACCCCAATTTAAACCTAAGTTACTTTTATCAGATGAACATGGTAGATTTGCAGCAGTGGAAATTGAGCTTAATGGAATAAAATCAATAGTAGTTGGACTTTATGTACCAAATGATGATAAAAGTAATTTTTTTGAACATCTTATGGATCAATTACTACCTTTTTCATATGAAAATTGGCTTATTCTGGGAGATTGGAATGGAGTGACTTCCCCAATTTTGGATAGAACATCTATTAAAGGGATTAAATTCACCCAGGGTAAACTACCAAAGACTTGTTTTGAGATGATGGATAATTTAGCATTAATAGACTTGTGGAGGCAAAGAAATGGCTCTGCTAGCAAATATACTTTCTTTTCAGAATGACACAAATCTTTTTCAAGGATTGACATGATATGGACTTCTAGAAATCTTGCAAATCAAATCCTAAAATTTGACATTTTACCTAAATCTTTTTCTGACCATAATCCGGTTCTTCTGGTACTTAGAAAAAAGAGTTTGAGCTATAGATGAAGATTAAATGAATATATCTTACAAAAGGAGATGATTGTAAAAGACTGTAAAAAGAAGCTGAATGAATATTGCTTGTGTTTGCATTATATTGAATTCTCTTTGGTGCACCTCCAGCTGATTCCTCTCCTCAAAGCTGCACTTCTCCGTCTCTCTCTGTCCCTTTCGCTTTTCCCCCATTGTCTTTTTTCCCCTCTCCCTCTCCTGCCAAAACCACCTCCTTTTCTATCCTCTCCTCTCTCCCCCCTCCTTCTTTTCTCTTTGGTGCATCTCCAGCTGATTCCTCTCCTCAAGGCTGTGCTTTGCCGTCTCTCTTTCTCTGTCCCTTTCGCTTTCCCTCCATTGTCTTTTTTCCCCTCTCCCTCTCCCGCCAAAACCACCTCCTTTTATATCTTCTTCTCTCTCCCCCCTTCCTCCTTTTCTCTTTGGTGCACCTCCAGCTGATTCCTCTCCTCAAAGTTGCGCTTCTCCGTCTCTCTTTCTGTCCCCTTCTCTTCCCCCCCCCGTTGTCTTTTTTCCCCTCTCCCTCTCCTGCCAAAACCACCTCCTTTTCTATCCTCTCCTCTCTCCCCCCTCCTTCTTTTCTCTTTGGTGCATCTCCAGCTGATTCCTCTCCTCAAGGCTGTGCTTTGCCCTCTCTATTTCTCTGTCCCTTTTGCTTTCCCTCCATTGTCTTTTTTCTCCTCTCCCTCTCCCGCCAAAACCACCACCTTTTATATCTTCTTCTCTCTCCCCCCTCCTCTTCTCTTCGGTGCACCTCCAGCTGATTCCTCTCCTCAAAGCTGCGCTTCTCCGTCTCTCTTTCTCTGTCCCCTTCTCTTTTCCCTGTTGTCTTTTTTTCCCCTCTCCCTTTAGGGCCAAAACCTCCTCCTTTTATATCCTCTCCTCTCTCTCCCCTCCTCCTTTTCTCTTCGGTGCACCTCCAACTATGTGCTGCTTCCAGAAGCGCCAATCAGCTAGACCCCGGTGCCGATCCTTGGTATTCTGCAAAGCCCCAACAGCCCTGCAGCTCCAGCTGTCTCTCCCTCAGGCTTGTGCTGTGCTGCTGCCACTTCAGCTCATTCCCCTCCCCCACTACACTTGTCTAGGATGGTCGTGTACCACCTGCCAGGTGCCAAAGTACCACCAGTGGTACGCATACCACCAGTTGAAAAGCCCTGTCCTAAAGCTTTTGGCCAGGAATACACCAGGCTCCAAAGCCTAAAGGAAGATCCTTGAGCTTCTTTATGCTTCAAAGCTGAGTTATACTTTTCTAATTTGAGAGGGGATTATTAACTATACGGGGAGTAATGTTAAGGCCATCTGTACATGAGATGCTAAAATGTAAAGTTCAGTTAACAAGAGTATTTTGCTATGATTACTTTAATAAGTCTTTGAGGTTTGTGTTTTAATATATCATTGAAATCTATTTCAGATTCTATCTTGGAAGTCTGGAAATATGATTTGTTATCTCTGATAAGTCAAGAATGAAAAGTTCAATTGCCAGTGCTCCACGATGGTGTCCACTGCAATCCAATAACCTGCAAATGTCAGTGAAAGAGCTGCACATTTCACAGGTAGCAACACCCTGCACTGAGACTGGAAAAAAATGGAAAAAAACCACAGATACTCTCACACACACGCATAAACAGGTGTGGCATGCACATGCTTATTGTCTTAATGTATTGTATAGCTTAGTGTCTCACGCAATGTAGTCCAACTGTATTTTATTAATTTAATATACCTATTCAGTATGCAGCTGAATATACAGTATATACACATGTATTTATGCAGTATACCTGTATCATGCATCATCTGAGTGTCAATGAGCTGTGCATGCTCATATTAACTGTATTATACCATAGAATAGTGAGCCTATCTATGTAGTTTTGCAGATATGAAGATAAACATATAGAATAGAATAGAATAGAATAGAATAGAATAGAATAGAATAGAATAGAATAGAATAGAATAGAATAGAATAGAATAGAATAGAATAGAATAGAATAGAATAGAATAGAAAGGGACCTTGGAGGTCTTCTAGTCCAGCCCCCTGCTCAAGCAGGAGAATCTATACCATTTCAGACAAGTGACTGTCTAGTCCAGGGGTCTTCAAACCTGGCCCTTTTATGACTTGTGGACTTCAACTCCCAGAATTCCTCAGCCAGTGTGCCTGGTCTAGTCTCTTCTTAAAAACCTCCAGTGATGGAGCGCCCATGCTGTTCTACTGGTTAATTGTCCTCACTGTTAGGAAGTTTCTCCTTAATTCCAGGTTGCTTCTCTCTTTGATCAGTTTCCAACCATTGTTTCTTGTCCTGCCCTCTGGTGCTTTGGAGAATAGTTTGATGCCCTCTTCTTTGTGGCAGCCCGTCAAATACTGGAATACTGCTATCATGTCACCCCTGTTTCTTCTTTTCTTTAGACTAGCCAAGTCCTGCAGCCGTTCTTCATATGTTTTAGTCTCCAGGCCTTTGATCATTTTAGTTGCTCTTCTCTGAACTTTTTCCAAAGTCTCAACATGTTTTTTGTAGTATGGTGACCAAAATTGGTTGCAGTATTCCAGGTGTGGTCTTACTAGGGTTTTATAAAGCGGTACTAGTACTTCACGTGATCTTGATTCTATGCCTCTGTTTATACAACTCAGGATTGTATTAGCTTTTTTGGCTGCTGCTGCACACTGCTGGCTCATAGTCAAGTGATCATCCACTAGGACGCCAAGGTCCTTCTCACAGTTACTGTTTTTGAGCCAGGTCTTGCCTAATCTGTAGTTATATCTTTGATTTTTCCTGTCTAAATGTAAAACTTTGCTTTTCTCCACATTAAAATTCATGTTGTTGGATAGGGCCCATTGTTCAAGTTTGTCAAGATCTTTTTGGATTCTGAGCTTGTCTTCTGGGGTGTTGGCTATTCCTACCAG
The DNA here is from genome assembly GCA_023970755.1 of Azemiops feae. Classification (NCBI taxonomy): domain Eukaryota; kingdom Metazoa; phylum Chordata; class Lepidosauria; order Squamata; family Viperidae; genus Azemiops; species Azemiops feae. Next base: position 7,272 of record JALGBA010001899.1, on the reverse strand, counting down.
TTTAGTGTCATCTGCAAATTTGATGAGTTCCCCTTCTATTCCCTCATCTAAGTCATTTATGAAGATATTGAAGAGTACTGGGCCTAAGACGGAACCTTGTGGTACCCCACTGCTTACCTCTCTCCATGTGGATGTAGTACCATTGAAGACTACTCGCTGAGTATGGTTTGTCAGCCAGCTACAGATCCATCTGATGGTGTTGTTGTCTATCCCACCTTTTTCTAGCTTACTAAGCAGCAGGTTGTGGTCTACTTCGTCAAATGCCTTACTGAAGTCTAAGTATACTATGTCCACAGCGTTTCGCTGGTCTACTAATTTAGTCACTTTATCAAAGAATGAAGTACTTTCCCTGTGCTCCAGGATTTTTGAAAGATATGGTGCAATGGTTCTGAGATGACATCTGCCAGCTCCTTCAGAACTCTGGGATGTAATCCATCAGGTCCCGATGATATATATTCATCCAGATCAGACAGCTGTTTTATTACCATTTTCTTGCTTATTTTAATTTTTGTTTCTAGTTTGTCTTTTGCAGTAGTTTTTTGGTATGTTGGGCTATAATTTCTTTTTGTGTGAAGACTGATTCAAAGAATGAGTTAAGCAGCTCTGCTTTCTCCCTACTGACTTTTACTTCCTTGCCATCTTCTCTTTAGTGGACCTACAGTTTCCTTGACTTTTTAATCTTCAACTCCAGGGGAAAGTCAGACCTATGAAAAGAAATATGCCATCACTTGTCCATCTGGGAGGGAAGCTAAGCAGTACCCATTTCCCAGATGCCAGCACATGCAGAGTGTCAAGGTTCCGACTAATGAAACCAAATAAATCAGAACTCTGAGGCTTGAAGTTTCCTCAAAGGACATGTGTCATGGTTCCGATAGATGAAACCCATCAAAAGAACTTCAAGGCAAAATTCTTCTTTAAAGAACATTTATTCGGGAAACAAAGTATCTGCATTACATAGTTGAACCCAAAAACTAAACTCCCTTCCCCCAGATACAAAGTAACAAAGTACAATTCCCACCCCCAATAAACTCATAAAACACATTCCCCAATTAGCTTCAAGCGCAGGCTTTCTCCTCAGCTCCTCAGCCCGCCAAAACATTATCAGCTCGTCCTTGAATTCCCACAGCAGCGTTATTATTATGGCTAGCTGAGCTTACATCCCAACCCCCCCTGCTACACCTGATTTCTAAAAGCAAGAAAAGCATGTTAAAGGAATAGAGAAAATGGCTGCATTTTCATCAGTTGTCAAAGCAGAAACATCCAATGTTAGCAGCATTGACATCCGGCCCCCCCTTACAAAAAGGACAAATCCTGCAATTCAAACAAAATCATAGGTTAGGAGTTGACCCTGGGTTTGTTAGGGTGTTTCTCATAGAATTTGCTAATGAGCCTGTCGGCCTTTACATTGCTAGATTTTACTCATGTGGCTTCAGACAATGGATATCCTTTCCACTGCGCTAAGTACTGTAACTTTCCTTTAAAAAGTCTAGAATCCAGAATACGCTTCACTTCATAATCAGTCTGTCCGGCTACTACGAGAGGCCCAGGTGCCTTTTTAGGGGGAGGTCGTAAGGTAGAACCCCGAAAAGGTTTCAGTAGGCTACAATGGAACACAGGGTGGACTTTCCCTAGGAGTCTGGGGAGCTTTAATTATACCATGACTGGGTTAATGATCCTTACGATGGGGAAGGGACTTAGGTACTTCGGTCCTAACTTCTTACTAGGCAACTTAAGTCGTAAATATTTTGTGGATAAATAAACTTTTTCCCCAACTTGGAATGATCTCTGGGGAGCCTTCTTTTTATCTGCTTGCTTTTTATACGTCTCAGAAGCCTTTTTCAGAGCGATTTTTGTGGTTTTCCATACCTCCTCCCACCCCCTCACCCACTGGTCAAGCGTTTGGGAAGTAGAAGGACCCTGAGGATATTTGGGTATTGGGTTGAACTCTTTTCCTGCGGCAACTTTAAAAGGCATAAAACCGGTGCTGCTATGGACAGAGTTATTGTAAGCCACCTCTGCGAAAGGGAGGAGGTCAGTCCAGTTCATTTGCTGATAGTCCACATAGCATCTGAGATACTGCTCCACCATTGAGTTCGCTGATTCAGCCGCCCCATTCGTAGACGTGTGAAAAGCCAACGACAGTCCCTGTGACGAGCCAATTAACTTGAGAAAACCCCTCCAGAACCTGGCCGTAAACTGCACCCCCGGTCCAAGATTATTCGTTTTGGCGCACCGTGCAGTCTGTAGATATGCTTCAAAAACATTTTGGTTAGTCGTTGGGCTAACGGGAGTCCTTTGCAGGTGATGAAATGAGCCTGCTTTGAAAATAGATCTATCACAGTCCAAATCACCATATACTTTCAGGTAATTCCACTATAAAATCCATAGCAATTTCTTCCCATGGTTCGGAAGGGTCCGCCACCGGTTGTAATAGTCCAGGGGCTTTTCCTGGAATTCTTTTCATGGTGGCACACACAGCACAGCTCTTGACATAGTTCTCTACGTCCCGTTTCAGACCTGGCCACCAAAATTGCCGACGAACCAGATGTAGTGTTTTTAAATATCTAAAGTGTCCAGCTTGTTTCACATCGTGACCATGCTGGAGAGCATTGAGGCGGAGGGTTTCAGGCAAATACAACTTCCCCCCTTTGTAAGCCAAACCATCCCTGCACTGCAAGGAGATTTGATTTTCCTTGAACCATCGATTGTTGAGGAGTTCCTGTTTTAATTTCCTTGCCCCAGGGTCATCGGGGTTCGGGACTTTCGAAGATGGGGCTCTCTGTGGCGTTAGTTGAGAAGCAGCATGCGGTGTAGATATAATTGCTTCATTAACCTCTTCACGCTGGCTTTTGTATTGAGGTAATCTGGATAAAGCATCAGCTAAAAAGTTTTTTTTCCCCGGTATGTACTTCAGGATGAAGTTAAATCGGTTAAAGTATTGCGCCCACCGTACTTGTTTCGGGGATAGCTTGTGGGGAGTTTTCAGTGCCTCTAGGTTTTTGTGATCAGTCCATACCACGAAAGGCACCTTGCTCCCTTCTAGATAGTGTTGCCAGTTTAATAGAGCCCAACGAATTGCGAAGGCTTCCTTCTCCCACACTGCCCACCTTCTCTCGCAATCGGTGAACTTTTTTGAAGTGTAGGCACAGGGCTGTAGGACTCCATCAAGGTTCTTTTGCAATAGTATAGCTCCGAAGGCCATGTCGCTGGCATCGGCTTGAATCACAAAGGGTTTCCCCGGACAAGGATGCTTTAGGACTGGTTCGACCGCAAATAGTCTTTTCAAATTCTCAAAAGCAGTTTGACAGTCCATAGTTCATGCTAGTGGCTGGCCCGGTCACGGCTTCCCCCCCTCTTTGCCTGTTTTCAATAAGTCCATGAGGGGTAAAGCAATTTCGGCAAAGGAGGGGATGAACTGTCGGTAAAAGTTGGTGAATCCCAGAAAGCTCTGAAGCTGTTTGCGAGTCTTTGGGGGTTGCCATTCAATTACGGCTTTCACTTTAGCAGGGTCCAATTCAATGCCCTCACTGGAAATTCTGTAGCCAAGATAATCTAGTCGGGTCTGATGGAACTCACACTTTGATAGTTTAACATATAGTTTGGCATTCAACAACTTCTTTAACACTTCTCGCACTAGTTTTACGTGGTCAGCCATATTCGTGCTGTATATCAGGATATCATCAAGATACACCAAAACTCCTTTGTATAAATGATCATGTAGTACCTGGTTGATCAGCTGCATGAAGACAGCTGGAGCCCCCTGTAGTCCAAACGGCATGTCTTTAAATTGATAGCTCCCCATGGGACAGTTAAAAGCAGTTTTCCATTCATCTACTTCTCTTATTCTTACTCGGTAATATGCCTCTCACAGGTCCAACTTAGTGAAGACACTCCCCTTCACCAGGTGGGTTAGTAAGTCCTTCAGGAGGGGGAGGGGGTATTTGTTCTCTACGCTCACAGCGTTTAACCCTTTATAGTCTACGCAGAGACGAATCGACCTGTCTTTTTTCTCTTTAAATAACACCGGAGCTCTCACCTGAGATTTGGCCCGTTCAATAAATCCTCTTGCTAGGTTCTTGTTCACATACTGCTGCAGTTCATCCATTTTGAGGGGGGTCATGGTGTACATCCTCGGCCGTGGGAGTTTAGTTCCCGGTAACAGTTCAATGGTGCAATCATTGGGCCGGTGGGGAGGCAGGGTGTCGCATTCTTTCTCACTAAACACCTCTGCTAGATCCTGGTATTCACTGGGGATGAGTGGCTCGCCTGGTGGAGACAGGGTGGCTATCTTTGCTAACTCGGTGGACGGCCTAAACTCTCCAGTAACGTCGGCCGAATTAAGGGGGGGCTTGGGTCCTATAGGTAATCTCACAGTCCTCATCCCCTTTTCCCACCAAATAAATGGTTTCCATTTGTCCAACCAGGCTAGCCCTAGAATCACTGCCTCAGTCATCTTCAGAGCCACCATGAAGCGAATGAACTCCCAATGTTCACCTATTTCTAAGCGTACTGGCTCTGTCAATTGTGTGACCAAAGTTCCTCCCATTAAAGAGCCATCGGCTTGCTCAAATCTCACGGGTTTGGAGAGCAACCTTGCTTGTATACCCAGTTTAAGGGCAAGTAGCAAGCTAATAATGCACCAGGAGCACCTCGAGTCCACTAGTACTTTCAAATCTACTCGTGCACCCGTCTTGGGGACTATGAGTTTGGCTGTGAGAGAAAAAGGTGGAACAGGTCGACTCACCATCGGGTCGTTCTCCCCCTCGTTGTCGCTATTGTAGGAGGGCAGAGTGGTGGCAGGTCCAGCTTGGGCCTCGGCGCTCTCCTGCATGGGTGATGTAACCTGGGCGACGGGTTCTTGCGTGATCCAGTTTGATTTCTCTTTCGCCGGCTGCTGGACTGGTTTCTTTCTTGCTGGTGGTCCCGATCTGCTCTGCTGTTGGGGGTATGGGACTGGGCAGCTCGCCGCTCGGTGTCCTTGTTGCCCACATCTGAAGTATTTGATTGGTGGACCGGCAGGTGATCTGGGGGGCTCCGCGGCTGCGATGGCTGGAGGCTTACGGGGGGGGTGGTCGTCTGGTCTGTTCTGGTTTCTGCCCGGCTTCCTGAGGCGCTGGCTTCTTATAACGAGCCAGCTCGACATCCAACCTTACTGCTGCCTGGTACCACTCCTGCAATAGGTTAGGGACAGCTCGATAGACGCAGGCCTGGGAAAGGTGATCGTCTAGCCCCTCCTTGAAGTGGTGCACTAGGGACTGTTCAGGCCACCTTTCTATTCGACCTGCTACCTTAGGAAATTCTCGTACGTATTCCAAAGCAGGTCTGCCGTCTTGTTTTATCTTATGTATTTGTTTCTCCACTTTGAGGGCTATGGATGGGTCCTCAAACCTGGTTCTTAATCCAAGGAGGAAGAGATGGAGGTTCCCACACTCAGGCACTTGTTCGTTGTACAAATTGTTTAGCCATTCAGATGCTTCCCCTTCCAAATTGGCCATGACCACATCGACCGTAGCAGCTGGATTCGGGTAGAAATTGGCATTGTTATTCATGTGGGAATGTACTTGATTGAGAAAGAAGATCAGCTTCTCCGGGTCACCATCAAATGTTGCTCTAACGGGTGGTGCCATCATGGGTTGCTGCCCCCCGTGTGGCTGCATTCCCATCGGTTGCTGGCCTCCCTGCTGTGGCTGTTGCACCCCCAGTGGATGCCGACCTCCCAATGGTGGCTGCGGCATCCCCAGTTGCTGCAGGCCTCCCAGCAGTTGCTGCACATTCAGGGGCTGTTGCCACCCCCACTGTTGCTGCACTCCCAATGGCTGCTGACCTCCTGGCGGCGGCGGCTGTGTCATCCCCAGTTGCTGCAAGCCTCTCAGCAGTCCCAGCGGCAGTTGCTGCCAGCTCCACTGTTGCTGCGCTCCCACCTGTAGCTGGCCTCCCGTCGGTGGCTGCGGCATCCCCAGTTAATGCAGGCCTCCCATGGTACCAGCCCCACTGCTGTGGCATTCCCACCTGTGGCTGATCTCCCAGCGGTGGTGGCTGCGGCATCCCCAATTGTTGCAGGGGCCCCAACGGCTGCGACGCTCTCACCTGTTGCTGCCCGGCCAACAGCTCCCACAGCTGCTGCATTATATCATGTTGAACGCTCACATCTGACTCTTCCCCCTGCATAGGCTTCGGGCTTGGGTGGTGCCAACGGTGAAGCTCTGGGCTGTGTGACCGATGGTAGCGACGGTCAGGGCTTTCACGGTACCTGTGGCGATCTGGGCTTCTAGAGGAGCGATGACGTCTCGGGCCTCCGTGTTCAGAGTGGCGGCTGGGACTGTCCCTCCTTGCAGGGCTGGAGGTTAATGTTGGTCGCTTCGAAGATGGGGAAGCCACTTGTGCTGGGGCTTCTTTTAGGCACGGATTGGCGTCTGCTCTGCCGATCATCGTGATCACTTGCATGGGAAGAGTGAGAGGGTTGCTCCCCACTCTTCATCTCTAGCCCCTCGAACCTCTCCACCAACTTCTCCACCGATTGGCTATGGGCTGTGGACAGGTACTTCCACTCTCCGGAGTCCTCAGTAGTCGTCAATTTCCTGATTCTCCATCGGCCTGGGGAACGCAATTCTCGAGAGGTTCCCTCTTGCAAATCAACTTCAGTCGCTTTCAAAGAACTTGCTTTCGGCAGGGTCATCTCGAGAGGCTTGGAGTCTCCACTGGGCAGGGTCCACTCCGATGACCAGATCAGCTCCCGTATTTGGGGTCTCGCCCCCAGCTGTAAGGCCTGAGAAGATTCCTTCTCCACCGGTGCGCTGGCTTGCTCTCCCTCCACTGAGGCTGCAGCCATGGCCGGGGTGCTGGATCCAGGCACCTCTTCCTTCTCCATGTTGAGATCTTCCCCGAGTCTTTGTCAGTCTATCCCTCGACTTAGGGATGGTGACTGGAGCTCAGGACCCCAAGGCGGTTAAGGTAGAAAATATTAGTTTTTGGGTTAATGTCATGGTTCCGATAGATGAAACCCATCAAAAGAACTTCGAAGCAAAATTCTTCCTTAAAGAACATTTATTCAGGAAACAAAGTATCAGTACTACATAGCTGAACCCAAAAACTAAATTCCCTTCCCCCGGATACAAAGTAACAAAGTACAATTCCCACCCCCAATAAACTGTCATAAAACACATTCCCTAATTAGCTTCATGTGCGGGCTTTCTCCTCAGCTCCTTAGCCCGCCAAAACATTATCAGCTCATCCTTGAGTTCCCACAGCAGCGTTATTATTATGGCTAGCTGA